>PVIR01004902.1:0-75972 GCA_004026965.1 Petromus typicus
CAGGGCCATATCCGTCTCAGTGGCCAAGTGGTGCTGTCAACCCTCCTTTTCCCTGATCTTTTGTTTCAGTGTCTGCTTTCTTTCCCGATACGGACCTAGAGCCTGCTTGTGGGGGTCAGACTCAATGAGTTTTTATATGAAGTTTAGTTCACTGTCTCTCCTTTGGCGTTAGACTCAAATGGGCTTTGATGTCTGGCTGCACCTTTGATCCCAGACCCTCAAACGGTGGTCGTCGCCCCCACTCAAAGGACTGCCCTTTCCTTTGCTTCCTCCTGTTTGGAGATGCTCACCCCGTTACATCATTGCATTTGGCCCTAGTGGCCGCAAGGCACCATTGTGCTGTTTTTCTCTGTAGCAAACTGTGCAGTTGACGCTCTTTCCTTCCTTCGCCGGCAAGAGCGCGCTCTCTGTGGATCAGGAATTTGGAGAATGATGCCAGGCTTTGGCGGGGATGGTGCTGGAAACTGTTCTGCCCAAGGGCAAAGCTCAAGCCTGTGATCTGAGGACCCTTTCAGGCCCAGGAAGCATTTTGAAGCAAGGCCACACAACTGCAGTGCGGCCAGCCCAGACCCCTGCCGGCCGCGCCAGCTTACTTCGCGCCACGCCCTCCTCAGCACTGTACCGGCTGTGCTGATAATTGGCTTTTCTGAGAAGACAGAGGCGGGGGAAAAGCGAAAGAACTGACGGGGGCTGAACAACGCTTGAAAGCAGAGAGGAAGAAGTGAGCACAGCTCCTGCTGTAAAAGAAAGGGAAAGAAAACAGTAAGGAAAGTGAGGTCCCATCGCCAACAAGAAGGGGCGCTCGGTGACTGTCCTCATCTGCCTCCCGAATACTTGCAGCCGAAACAAAGAGTCAACGAGGGAAGAGCCGGGGGCCTGGGAGGGGAGGAGAATACCTGGCTGTTTGGTGAAGGAGGAACAGGGGCAGCCCAGCGAGTCACACTTAATCTGATGACATTGGGCACTTTCCTGGAAAAACAATTAGCGCGCTGAGCTCCTTACTCCCAACTTCATTTGACAGCCGGAGGTTTTTTGGTTTTGTTTTGTTTTTAACTGGCATGTGAATGAACAGCATTATTTATTAATGTGTAATGGATACTTTGGAAAGCATAACCTTTCTTCCCATTTGCGACCATTTTTTTGGTGGAACTCTCCGAATACGTTAGTTTTACTATTTAAACTTGCTGGTGACACTTTTTCATGAAGCTGTTTGGGCAAATGGCTCGGCCTGCACTGACCAGCCCGTGTCATTTGGTGGGTGGAGGGGGTGGGAGGGTTTGGAGACACAGCGACGTGTCTGTCTGCTTTAACAAGATTTATTACTAGTGTATAAAAACATGTTTCAGCGCCGCCCCCCAATACAGTTGTCAGTGTGTGACATTACCCAGGCCCCGGGAATAGACTCCATCCAGCCAGAGGGGATCTAATTCAGAACCAGGGGGCCAGAGGCGGGTGGAAATCAGTAGAATGGAACAATGACGGACCACAAGGGCAAGTGGGATCTAGCAGGCAGGAAACTCATTATTTTTCCATGTCTTCCTAAAATCAGGGAGCAAAGTCAATTCCTGTATTATTAAGTAGTACGCGCACACAGTGGGCACCAAGCCGTGGCTTCATGGAATTGATTTGGTATGCCTGGGATACTTTGAACGCAATTTCATTCTTAGATCTAATGCAGAATCCGGTTAATTGTGAATTAAGGTTGGAGTCTTTCATGTCTGTGGGAGGCAGCCAAGGGCTGTCGAGGAAGCGCTTGCTTTTGTTTTTGTCTTTTTGGTAAATGCCGACTTAATTCTATTTGTAGTAGAGATTAAACGAGCACTATTAAGTTTAAAAGTTAGCTAAGAAGTATGTTAATGAAAAAAGAATTTACAACCACCCCACATTCTGCTGAGTCTTCCTCTAGCAATTATCAGTTGAATGCTCCGAGGAGCTGTGCTGCGAACAGTGACAATAGGAAGCCCCTGATCGGCCCTGCCTTCAGCGGGCTTTCACCTCGAGCGGGGGCGGGGCTGCCCGCCACACAAGGACTCCCACGGGAGCTTACGAGCTCGTGGCAGGTCCGCGAATCAGGCAGCTAACTGGAGTTCAAAGGGGGGAGGCTGGGGAGCTGATCTTGGCAGGACCACTAGACCACACAGAGAGGGGGAACAGAAAATCCCTAGCAGAGGCGAGAAGCCGGGCACTGGGCTGAGCTCAAGTCGTGGTGTAGGACGCGCTGTTTCACACAGCTCTGCCCGAATTTCAGCAAACTCGGACTTGCTGGGTCCAGATCTAAGGCGCGTGTCATCCCCCAGACAAGCCGGCTAGTGGCATTCCAGATCCCGGGCCCACTGACAATGCCCGTGGCCAGTGTTCCCGGCCAGGGTGACCGTATCACCGGTGACCGTCAGAGGGACTTCGTAGCCCTCCCTCCCGAGTGCCTGCAATTTACAACGTCGGGGTCCAGCAGCCGGGCGCGCGCCCCCACGCGTGTGCGCGCAGAGAGGACGCGCCGGGCTTCGTGCCCGCTCCGCAGGCGGCTCCCTGCGGGTGGGCGTGGGGGCGGCGCTCGGCGCTGCCACTCACCCCCACAGCTGTCCGGGCAGGAGTCGTTCTCGGACAGCCCGGTTCAGACTTCCGGGGAACAACAACAGAACCGCCGAAATTCGGCGCCGGCGACCTCCCCGCGGGGGCGACCTCCCCGGAGAGACCGTCCTCGGGACGCGCGCTCGCAAGAGGAGCCGCCGCGAGCCGGAGCCCGCGGCCCGCCCGCCGCTGCGCGCCCGAGCCGGGCGGCGCGGAGCCAATGAGCGGCGCCGGGGCCGCGGCGGGCGGGGCGGCCGCGCGTGACGTCGCCGGCGGGGCGTTATCAGCCGCGGCCCGGGCGCCGCGACCTGCGCTGCCGGGCGCTCGCGCGGCTGGCCGGGGCCATGAAGCCGAGTCCGGCGGGCGCGGCGCGCGGCGACAGGGGCGAGGCGGGCTCGGAGCGGCAGCGCACCCGTGAGCGGCAGGAGGCCACGCTGGCCGGGCTGGCGGAGCTGGGCTTCCTGCGCCGGCGCCAGGAGCTGCTGGTCCGGGGCGCCCTGCGCGGCGGCTCCGCGCCCCGCGCCGGGGAGCTACCGGCGGAGGCGGCGCCGCGGAGCCGCCTGGAGGAGAAGTTCCTGGAGGAGAACATCTTGCTGCTGCGGCAGCAGCTGGTGGGTCGCGCGGCCGTGGACGCGCCGTCCCCGCCGCGCCGGGCAGGTGGTCGGGCGCGGGCGCCCTCGGGCTGCGGGAGCCGCTTTGTGCCGCCCGAGTGCGGGGCGCGCGGCTCCCGCGCCCTCGTCCCGCGCCCCTTCCCGAGCTCTCTGCTTCCCTCGCCGCCCCGAGAGGGACAAAAGCGCGGAGGGGGCGGCGGGGCCGCGCTGTCCGGGCCGATTTCGGGGCTCCGCACCCGCAGTCCGAGCTTTGTAAGGCGAGGAGAGCGGCGTGGCCGGACGCTTCGCGAGGTCGGGGCTGGGGGGACGGAGGTAGAGGAGAGACCCTGCCCGGGGCGCCGGTCTCGCGGGGCCTCTGTCACCTCGGCCTCTCCGTGCGGCTCCCTTACCCGGGAAGCGGACTCTGGATCCGGCAGTACCGAGAACGGCGCCTGCCCCGCCTCGGAATCATGGCGGCAGCTCCACTTGAGTGACCCCAAAATGTAGTTTTGGGAACAGCAGAAAGATCTCTATCTGACCGTGTGATACCATCTTGAAACTAGACACACGCTCCATAGTGGCCCTCTTAGAATAAAGTGGGGATGCCGTGTGGCTATTTGTCATGTTTTCTTGGGTTACTCCTATCCAGATTGTTTTTGAGTATCAAAGTGCATGTTCTTGTTTGATTTTTTTTCTTTCTGAAGAAACTCAAATTTTAGCAACAAGCATGTGGTTTATGTCAGCTTTTTCAATCCAGGGAGGAGCAGATGGTCATAAACGTCTATTTTGTAGGGATGTGAGCTGTGGCTGGTGCGATAGGTCTGTTTTGGTGTTTTACTGTGTTTCTTTGGTGACAGTCCAGGTTTGCATGTAACACTGATCGAGCTAGTTCTCTCTGCTTACACCTGGTCATATGCATTTTTTGCATTGTCTTGTACAATAGCACCTTTTTGTGTTTGTGACTCTTAACGATTGCGAACGGCGGCGGAGTAGTCGTTCTCTTGTCCTTTTGAGGGAAGCAAGGCATTGCGTCAGGAGAATTCCAGCCCAGTCAGTGTTTATGGTACTATTTTCATTTGTAGACTTGGCGTTCCTGATTTGAACCAGATGCCGTCAGAGTTCTTTTGACTTTGCAGCCATAGGAAGCACTAGGTGGCGGTGTGAATTAGCATAAGCAATCCGCCACCTTTGGAAACTCGAGCTGAGTTCAAATCGTGATGGGCTTTCCCTGGAGGGTTTTGGATTTTGCCAGTTCATATTATAGTACTTGGCACTAGCTATTAGCATTAGTTTCTCACTTTCAAAGGCCCTAAGACTGATTAAACCCCACAAAGCGACTAATAGAAAACAAAACTCTGCAGGCCGGGACATTTGGCCAGAAAACCTCACCTAAGTAAGATGATAGGGTAGTGCAGGAAATCTATTACTCTGACATCAAATTTGAAAGTCCACTGTGAAGTATTTTTTCAAAAAGCTGGCTGTATACCAGATGATTTAAAGTCCATGCACTTTTCTTGCTGTGATCTATAAAAAGTCACACTTTGTATATATTAAAATTTAAAAACAATTTTTTTAAAAAAAATGAAACTATCCAATGTGAAAACGTAGAATTAAAGATAGGCTATATCTTGAAATTCTTAGTTTTCTGTAGATTAGGTTCTGCAGCAAATCTTTAGCTTTGGAGGAAGGGTTAGTGAGTCTTGTAGGTGGAGTTTTATGAGACTCTGGTGATTGCAGACCACGGAGCAGCGTGCTCATGTTTCCGTCCCCGTTTGCTCTCCATCAGAATTGCCTGAGGAGAAGAGATGCTGGTTTGTTGAATCAGCTGCAAGAACTGGACAAGCAGATCAGCGACCTGAGACTGGATGTGGACAAGACATCTGAAGAGCACGTGGAGACGGACAGCCGGCCCAGCTCGGGTGAGAGCCGTCCGGTGGGCGGGCTCCCCGGGGTTAGCATTTCCCGGTCCGCCAGTGGCGATGGGCTTGGTTTGTAATGCAGAGAGAATTTTAAAACGCAGTCTCTTCCTCATTTACATGAAATAAAGTCAGACCACAAAATTTTTAATAATGAGGTTGATCTGACGAGAGCCCCTGAGTTTAACGAATAAAAAAAATACAAGTTTCTGTTGAGATTCCTGGAAGAGCAGTTCTCTTTTGAAACTTGAGAAAGTCAGAATTGGCTAGAAGAGTAGTCACACTTCAGCTTCCTGAGACCACTTCAAAAGTTTTTTTAAACCATTTGGCTCCTTAGGTTTGTTTTTTTTCTTAAAGTTATTCCTTCAGAAACATTCATAATACAGATGAGGCGCTTTCAGGTCTAAGTTTCTTTCTTACACATAACTTAAACCTGGGAAGGTCAATGAAAGGTGAGAGTAACTTTGAAGTTTCTCATAGTTATCTGCTTTTTGCCTTTTGTTTTTGAGACAGGGTCTCTCCTTGTAGTTCAGGCTGGCCCTGAGCTCAGCTTCCAACTCACAGCAATCCTCCTGCCTCTGCCTCCCAAGTGCTGGGATGACAGGCGTGGCACTGTGGTATGTGGTACTGATTGCTGGTGGGTGTGAGTCTCCACACCCAATATGGTATGTGGTTACGGGGGGATTGAACCCTGGCCCTTGCGCTTGCAAGACAGGTGCCGGAACCATTGAGCTAAATCCCTGGCCCCCTTTTTGCCTTCTTACAAAGTTTTTTTGGAAGTAAAACCATAAAATCAGGATTCTAAAATTCAGTGGAACACAATTTGCTCCCCTAAGCTCCAAACAAAATCAGCTCCCTAGTTTACCCGTTTCCAAGCCTGAATGTATGTTATTCCTCGACGTGATCTTAATTACAGCTGTCTTTTTATTTGTAGGGTTTTATGAACTGAGCGATGGGGCTTCGGGATCCCTGTCCAATTCCTCTAACTCGGTGTTTAGTGAGTGCTTATCCAGTTGTCATTCTAGCACCTGCTTTTGCAGCCCCCTAGAGCCCACCTGGACTATGTCAGATGGTTGCCCCAAATCTTCAGGTAAGAATTTTTAGCATTGACAGAAATGTTAATTGGGATGAGTCAAGGGCCCTTAAAGTGACCTAGTTTCTACTCCTTTTCCTGAGGGAAAATGAAGCTTATCAGAGCATGGAGTCGGTGCTGTAGTTACATCTAGAACCCCCAGTTTGATCTAAGTGCATGTCAGGAATGACTCCAGTGTCCTTGGGTTCCATTTGGCAGCAAGACACTTGAACCTTTGAAGTACTGTCCCAATAATTACAGGTTTTGAGCTCTGTTTCTGAGACTTTACTGTTGGTTTACCTTGTCTGCATTTTCTTTTTGGTGCCAGGGATCTAGGCTCTTATTCTAATGAGCATGCTAAGAATATGTTTTACTATTGGGCTACAACTCCCACTACTAAGCAACGTCTGTCTCGATTTTCTTTTGAAAGCCATTCTGGAACTGTTTGCTTTTCCTGTTTTAGCATATAAGGCTATAGTATCCATTAAATTAAATATATCCATCAGTGGCCCTTCAGTGTTTCCCAGAATACTATACCTGATTGAACCCTTGTGGTCCCTATATCATAATTTTCCATTCTGGCAATGAGCTCCAGGAGAAATAGCAATACTATTAGTGGAAGAGTTTTTGCGTTTGTGCTATGGGCCATACAGTACTGGGTGCTCTCCATACATTTATCTCCCTTGAATCCTTCCAGTAGTTCGGTGGGGCACAGGTGTTAGCTCCATTTTGTGTTTACAGCCTGAGGCTAAGGCCATTTAGGGCTCTAGAGCTGGAGAGGCAGGGCGCTGCCAGGTTCATGTTTTTCTGCCGTCACAAGGACAATGAGAAATGTTACTCAACTGTTTCACCTAGTAGATGAGGAATATTGGATTATAAGCCTTTGTGAGACACTCACCTGCTAAATGGCAGTTGCTACTGAAACTCAGGACTCCTTCATGATTCCTGTCATGCTGTGAGTCTTTGGAAGAGCAGTGAAATATGGAGATCAGAGGTTTTGTAGGTGTTGACGCAAGGACCCCTAGTGTATCTGTATTTTCCCTGGGGTGTAAGGCTGAATTTTCTGATCCAGGCAAGGCCAGAATTTGTAGACTGTGTGTTGTCAGCAGCAATCATTTGAGGAAGTAGAACTTTGTTATCTGGGCCTCAGTTTTATTGGTAATGATACCCCTTTACTCTGCAGACCTGGTTTCAAAGGGAAATTTTCTGAACCCGTTCAAGAGCACCTTGGTACAGGTTTTCCTTGAAGATACACTCCTAGTTCTCCAAATGCCACACCTTCACATAATTAAGACAGCTGGGCTGGACCTAGGATTCCGGCCTGTTTTGTTCAGCTTTCAATAAGGAAAGAGGATCAATGAATGTGGATAAAAATAGCTTGATGTAAGGTAAAAATCGGACGTAGGTGGCTGGCAGTGGGGATGGGAAAGAATGTTAACTAGAGAGGCGTCCTTATCGTAGAAGAAACTTTGCTGGGGGTTGGACAGGTAGAGGCGTGGCATTTTCATTTTTCTGGAATTCTCTTTAAAAATTATAATTGGGTCCAGAGTATTTTTGTCCAAGACTAACAATCACTGAGGTTTAGACAGCTTTCCCTAAAACAGTTAACATAAAACTGGCACCGTGAGGGTTCTCAGTTTTTGAATAAACATAATTATGGAGGATAAATTAGTGATGAACTCAATTTTTCTCTGATAAATGAGTACCACCGAGGATTTATATTTATAATATCACTAAGGTAAGAGGTCAAAATCATTTAAGAAAGTGTCATTTTACTTTGGCATCTAAACTTTTGTGACATGTGGAATTTATCCATTAATACTGCTATTCAATTTAAAAATCATACCAAGAATTCTTTATGTTAAAATATTTGCTTTTTTGTGTGTTGTCATCGAAAATATACCTTAGTCTTAAAATTTGATCTGCTTCCCTTAACTTTCAAATGACAACTTATATTTGCGCATATATCCATAGGAATCAGAAATGAGGTTCACAGAATGTATAGTTTACCCAAAGTATTTTGAAAGGAGACCAGAAACAAGAAATGGAGTGGAAAGTAGACTAGAGGATGACTCATTCATTCCACTTGGCCTTCTCTAAGCATGCATTTGTTTTAATGAAATGTGGCCAGGGTAAAGCTGGTGCTGTTACCTCATTTCTTCACAGTGTACCTCTGCATGTTTTACAGATCTCATAGGATGGTTGGAATACAAAAAAGGCCGTTGCGAAGACCAGGCCTCAACCTGCTGTTTCCCCTCCACAATACAATTTAATTCTTTTGATGTCATTGCAGATGTAAACCCCAAGTACCAGTGTGATCTGGTGTCTAAAAATGGGAATGATGTCTATCGCTACCCCAGTCCACTGCATGCTGTGGCTGTGCAGAGCCCGATGTTTCTGCTGTGCCTGGCTGGGTCCCCTGTGCGGGGAGAGGAGCGGCTCGAGAACCATGCCAGTGACATTTGTGTGGCACCCGAACTGGACGCCAAGACAGATGGTTCCTTACCATCTCCAAGCAGTCTGTGGCCGGCCTCCCATCCCTCCTCCAGTAAGAAAATGGATGGCTACATTCTGAGCTTGGTCCAGAAAAAAACACATCCTGTAAGGACCAACAAACCCAGGACCAGTGTGAGCGCAGACCCCACGAAAGGGCTTCTGAGGAATGGGAGCGTGTGTGTCAGGGGCCCTGGCGGCAGCGGCCCCCAGGTCAGCAGCGTGAACTTGAAGAGTCTGAAGCTGGTGTGTTTGCCCTCTGGTGCGATGCCCTCTCTGGACCCCGGGGCCTTCTCCCCGCAGCGGGCAAAGGAATTAAAAGCAGAAGTGGAAGGCAAGAGGCTGCTAGTGCCTGAAGGGTGCCTAGCAGGGGCCGCCTCGGAGCTCCCGAGCAAGCATCTGCCCAAAAATGCCAAGGCAGCCTGCCAGGAACAGGGTCCAGGTCCTGCTGCTGCGGGGGCAGGAGAGCCGCTCAAGGAGAGTGAGCAGATCTCTGGCCCCTCTCAGAAAGAGACCCCGGCCCACGGCCCTGGGCTCTCGCAAGAGCACAAAGCCGCGCAGCCCCTGAAAAAGATGCCTCAGAAAAGCAGCCTGCAGCCTGCCTTGGTTCCAGCGCCTCCGCCACTGCTGCCTGCCGCCTTCGCGGTGGAGGAGAGGCCGGCCTTGGACTTCAAAAGCGAAGGCTCTTCGCAAAGCCTCGAGGAAGGACACCTGGTCAAAGCACAGTTCATCCCTGCGCAGCAGCCGGGCGCCAGGCTCCACCGAGGCCACAGGAATGCGGGCGGCTCAAGAAGCTCCACTCTGCGGCACCGCGGAGGCCAGGCCTTCCAGGCACTGGAGAGTGGCTTGCCCACAGTGAGGGAGAAAACCCGGGTGACTGGCAAGAAGTGTCGCTTCCCTGATGACTTGGATACAAGTAGGAAACTCAAGAGAGCCTCTTGCAAGGGCCGGAGGGGTGGGGGTGGGGCACCCGAGGGACTTCCCGGCAGGCCTTTGGGCACCAGCGGGCATAGGGCAGGAAGCAAGGTGCATGGACGGGAAGCGGTAGTGGCCAAACCTAAGCACAAACGAACCGATTACCGACGTTGGAAGTCCTCCGCGGAGATCTCCTACGAAGAGGCCCTGAGGAGGACCCGTAGGGGTCGCAGGGAGCACGTGGGTGTGTACCCTGGGCCTGTGCCTCTGCCCTACGCCAGTCCTTACTCCTATGTGGCCAGCGACTCGGAGTACTCGGCTGAGTGTGAGTCCCTCTTCCACTCCACCGTGGTGGACACCAGTGAGGACGAACAGAGCAACTACACCACTAACTGCTTTGGTGACAGCGAGTCCAGCGTGAGTGAGGGTGAGTTCGTGGGGGAGAGCACCACCACCAGCGACTCAGAAGAGAGTGGGGGCTTGATTTGGTCCCAGTTTGTCCAGACTCTTCCAATTCAAACGGTCGCAACCCCGAATCCTACAAAAACCTTTGTCAAAATTAAGGCTTCCCACACCCTCAAGAAGAAAATCCTCCGCTTTCGGTCTGGCTCTTTGAAACTGATGACAACAGTTTGAGTATCATTGGTGTTCAAAGTGTCTTTATCCGTAGTTTCTGGAAAAAAAGTTGTGTCCTAGTTTTTGTGTAACACTTTCATGAATTGTTTTTAAGATAAAACCAAGGTAAATTATGTTTCTATGTATAGACACTAGTGCCTTTAATGGAAGGTAAAAGATGTATTGGTAGTTAGAAGTAAACATTGAGATTGTAATGGTGGTGACATTGAATGAATTTTGTGCTGATTTTTATTTTACATTTTTGGTGCATCTGGTAAGGTACAGATTTTGATTTTTAAGTTTTAATGGGATGAGACATTGTGATCCAAGGTCAAGTGAATGGAATTTTTAGGACATACAGGGATTCTTCAGGGCAGTATCTACAAGGGCTTTACTGTTGAAGGGCATTACATACAGATAGGTGAAGTAGGTACGAGAGGCAGTCATTGTTTTCTATGCCTTTTTATACTATAGTCTGCATTTCTCATATCTTACTTAAATCTGTTTTCTCCTCAGAACTCTTCTGTCTACTGAACTCAGAACTTATGGACCAGATCCTCAATCCAGAGATAGAATCTGGATGGGGGCACTGGTGTTAACTTTCAAAGGATTCACAATACCTTTTGCCACATGTGGTGCCTCAGCCCCGGCCACAGTAACCTTTTCTTGGGCCGTGTATCCACCATTTTGGTGCCTTGATATCCTTCCCTCATTTGTAGCAGATACAATAATTTGTCCCTTGGAGGACTTACCTGTGGGATAAAATTTTGGTACTCTGGTACGGAGAAATTCACTACATGAAATACCTTGTGGGCACGATTCCAAGTCCAGAATTGCTCACTGAGTGCTGTGCAGCCTGAGTGCTAGCCCGAGCAGCAGCACAGTCCAGTCCAGATTGGACCACTGACCTTAATCTGGAAGGGCTTAAGAATTTTTTTTTTGGTGAACAGTATTGTTAAAATCTCTTTTTATATCAATATATGCATGTTTTATGCATGAGTAGTATTTGTTTTGATATTTTTGTTATTAAATTACTGTATGATATAAGTGTACGTGTTTTATATATATCGTGTAAATTTAATATAACACATATGCTGTAATAAACAATTTGTTTTACTGCTGTTAAGTTTATTATTTGGGTATAAAACCTGATGTTTACACCTTGTTCTGATTATTGGTGTTATTTGTGACATCTATATTAGCTCCACATTAGGAAATTATTTGCAATTAATAAGACAATTTTTGTTGTTCAAAGAATGAATAGTGAGTAAGCCACTCTGCAAAGCAAACCACTTATTTAGAAGAGTAAGTTATATTTAAATTTAAGGTAAACTTTATAAATGTTTTTTCAAAGAAGGCATTTCTAAGAAAAATCTCGTTTTTTATTTTAAAACATTTAAAAAAACATGTATTAGTTGAAATCCTGGTACAGTAAACACTTGTGTAGCCAGTTCCTAGATCCAAGAGTGATTAATGTTTTTGCCATGTCTGCTCTGTGTATGTGTCCTATGATAAACCATACTACTGTTTTCTTTTCTTTTCTGTTTTTTTTTTTAGGTTTTTTGAGACAGGGTCTCACTTTGTGGTTCAGGCTGGCCCTGAGCTCAGCCTCCAACTCACATCACAGCAATCCTCCTGCCTCTGCCTCCGGAGTGCTGGGATTACAGGCGTGAGCCACCATGCCCGGCACTGTGGCATGTGGTACTGATTGCTGCTGGGCATGAGTCTCCATGCCCAGTATGGTATGTGGTTACCGGGGATTGAACCCGGGTCCTTACGCCTGCAAGACAGGCGCTGGAAACACTGAGCTAATTCCCCGGCCCCATACTACTGTTTTCTGTGTCAAAGACAGATGCTTGTCCTCCCTGTACCACACAGTTGTAATTCTTTTAAATTTCAGGCATAGCATTTTATCTTTCAAAGCTTAAGCATTTCCTAAGAGCAAGAAGATTATACAATACCACAATATTCTGCTCACAACTAAGGAAAATTAGTAGTTTATAAGACCGCATATTTATATTCAGTTTTTCCAGTACCAAGAATTTTTGTTAAAGTACTGTTGATTGAATCCAGGGTCTCTCACAGGCTAGGGAAGCATTTTACCATTAAGTTCTAATCTAGCTCCTTTAAAAATTTTGAGATGGGAGCTTCTTAACTTACCCAGGCTGACCTCAAACTTAACAGTTTGCCTTATTAGGGGGATAGATGTGTGCAACTTGGCCAGTAGCTTTTAGCATTATTAAATAGCTTGCCGTCTTCCCCATCCCTAGCCAGTAATCAGTCTGTTAGTCACTGTTCATTAGGTTGTAGGTTTCTAGTCTTTGTTGTTTAGAATATTTCCACACTTTAGAAAAAAATGCACTTTTTTTTTTAAAGTCGAGAAAGTTGCCTTGTGGAAAGGGACTAATTTCTGGCATTGGCTTTTTCATCTTTGGCATTCACTGGCATTTCATCTTTTAGCCCCATCATTTCCTTAAGCAGTGTGAGGCTTGATTGGATTCAGCTTAGTTTCTGGCAGAATTACACTAGGGATGTGTGTGCTGCTTTTGTTTCACATGGCAAAATATATCAGGTTGCCCCACTGTTACTGAATTCAAAAGTGATCCTTTGGTTAAGCTGGTGAACATAGATGTCCTCAGTACAAAAGTATGTTTTCTTTGCAAATGGCTTATATTTGTGGGAGATTCTTTAGTATTTTTGGCTATATTATCCCTCAAATTCCACTTAATGGCTTTAATTTCCATTGTTGGCCCTTGCCTGAATCACTTACTGCTTTGAGGATACAGAGTGAAAATTTTCACTACTGTTCTAAAAAAGCTTTATTTTTCTGCCTTTTTGGTGTCAGGGTGCATCTGGGTTTTTATTTGGCATTGTACAATAAGGTAGGTCTTTCTTCTTTTGGATGCCTGACCCTTCCCAAATTTGGCCAGTGGCATGATAAATTTTATTCAAATGAAGTTATAGAATCATTCAACTCCAAATAGCCCAAGACTTATGACATATATCCAATTGGTTTTTCAAATGTTAGATGTCAGGTGCTAAATTTTCATGCAGCGGAAATCCTTTATCCATTCCTTTGTTCAGTCTTGAAGGTGTACTTTTCCCCAATTCTTTATATATCTCATCTCTGCCAAGGCTTTCTTTCAGCAGATTATTTCCATGTGGCTTAAAAAGGCCACATCTCAGCAAGACATTTTTTCTTGTGAGACATTTCAGACAACTGTTCAAAATGTTATAGAGTTGCTATTTTTTTTGATTTATATATTTTTATATGTAACCAGTAATTTCTCTGTGACTAGAATTTCTTTTGATTACCTGCCTAAATTTGAGCCTGGCCAGGGCTGGGATGATCTCATCACTTCTAATGCTTGATCCAGTCTCTGTGGGAGATGGCCAAAAAGTGTATTGTGTAAAGCAACTGTGACCTGCAGCCATTTCTTGACCCATTTCCAAGTTGTTCTCAATGAGCATTATTGTCGGAAGTGGACACTTTCTGAAAATCAGCTTATGAGCAGTTAACAGTTTAGGTGACAATGCCAAACTAAGAGAAGCGTGAAAAACAGGATTTTCAAGGAAACCTGGCTTTATCCTTCTAGTCCATTGCTTGACTTCCCTAGAGTTAGCAGTTGTACTTGGAAAAATGGGGTTTTGTTCATTACTTTAAATGACAAAATAGCTGCTATTGTTATAAACAAAAGGCCCCTTTAAAATATTTTCTTTGTTCTTAAAAGTACAAATGTTAATTGTCAAAAGGATGCACCCAGACAATGCATAAATTAAAAACCTCCCTTAATCCTCCCCAAGTCCTTCAGTAAGTTTGGTGTAGATATTTCCATATGCTGTTACATGAACATGGAAATATCTTTTGCACTTTTTCTTTAAAATGAAACTTCAGTTTCTATGTATTATTTTGCCTCTTTCATTTCTAAACCTGTGTAGAAGATATTTCCACTTTAAAGAATGAAGTCTTGGGCCGGGGAGTTAGCTCAGTGGTTCCGGCGCCTGTCTTGCAAGCGCAAGGGCCCAGGTTCGATTCCCCGGTAACCACATAACAATACTGGGTGTGGAGACCCACACCCAGCAGCAACCAGTACCACATACCACAGTGCCGGGCGTGTGAGACCCTGTCTCAAAAAACCTAAAAAAAAAAAAAGAATGAAGTCTTAAGTATTTTTTTGCTGAGGAAAGAGGCACCAGATTTCATAGGCAAATTAAATTTGTCCTGCTTAGAAAAATTCTAATGGCCACAGAGTGTTGCCCAAGTGTCACACCTATTTGCACACATACTGTCTTTCTTGTTTTCTTAGATGTTTTGTTCTTCTTGTGTCTTATGTGTTACCTTGTTATTTTGAGAGCTCACTTTTAGTGAGTATTATTGAAACTATAAGACTTTCCATCAAAGAAATTTTGTGGTTTTTTTCCCCTGCCAAGTGCCTAAGGGATATTTCCAGGCTGGACAGCTTTTTAAATTAATTTATCTGCTTAGGGGTTCTGTAACTACATGGATAAATTCCATTTCTGTATCTGTGGATGGGCTGTGGTTATGTGTTCTCAGGGAGACCTTTCCTCAGGCGGTCTCCTCTGTCTTTGTCCTGGGCCAGCAGGTGGGACGCCTCCCTCCAGCTAACCTTTCACGATAAGCATGTAGTCCTTCAGTGACTTAGGACCATGGGAAAGCCTCAATCCCAAACCCTCTCCTGTGGGGCCTGAGTTCTAGTTCCTGAAAGGTCCAAACCAAAGCCCATTGCTTATGGGACCAGCACCCTGTTTCCCTGCTTTCAAGGGTGGCTCCAGGTATTTAGGTAAGAGGATGTTTGTTAATAGTTGATCTGTCATTTCTGAAAGTTACATGGTGATAACCGGTTTTCTTGTCCACTCTGTCACTGGAAACAAACCAGAAATCCACCCATTACTTTTACCAATAAATTGAACCCTTTGACCTGTCCCCCTTTTTTGTACATCAATGGGGTAAAACTGAACTGCAATAAAACGTACATATTTGAAGAACAGAATTTGATCAGTTTCGACATAGGTCTTGACATTTATGTAATCAAGACAATCACTATAAAAATACTGCCATTATTTTCATTAGTTTCTTTGATACCTTTTTAAACCCCTCTTTTCTACATTCTTCACCAGGCAGCTAGTGATCTTCTTTCTGTCCCTCTATAGTTCTTAGAATTCTGTATAGAGGAATTTAAACTGTGTGTTCTTCTGCCTGAATTTTTCTGTTCATAGTAGTGTTTAGCTCTGTGTGTGTTGTTTCATGATTGGATGGTTTATTCCTTTTTATTACTGAACTGTGATCCTTTTCTGGATATACAGTTTGTTTGCTTGTTGTAGATATTTGGGTTATTCTGGTTGGAGGCTATGACAAATAAAGTACAGTGAACATTCACATGCAGTCTTTTTGTGGCCAGTTGTCTTTGTTTTGCTTGGGTAGATGCTTAGAATCAGACTGCCTGGGTCTTATCATAGGTTTAGAGATTGCAAAAATTTTCCAAAGTGTACCACTTGAAAGTACTACCAGCAGTGTATGAAAGTTCTGGTTGCTCTGGCTCCTTGTCAGAAGTCACTGTGCTCAGCCTTTTTAACTTTAGCCAATCTAATAATGAATGAGCAGTGGTATTTCCTGGATGACCAATGATAAAGAGCATTTTTTTTTTTCATGTGCTTAGGGTCCATCTGTTTCTTCGTAGAAGTATCTGTTGAGATATTTCATCAGTTTAAAAATTTGATGGCTTGGCTTTTTATTACTTTTTTTTTTTTTGAGACTTTGTAGTTCAGGCTGGTCCTGAACTCAGCCTCAAACTCAGCAGTCCTCCTGGCTCTCTCCACCTCCTGAGTGCTGGGATCACAGGTGTGAGCCACCACACCCGACACTGTTGTATGTGGTTCTGATGGCTGGTGAGTGTGTGTCACCACACCTGACATTGTTATATGTGGTTACTGGGGATGGAACTCAGGATCTCAGGCTTGCAAGGCAGGCATGGTAACCACTGAGCTAAATCTCTGGCCCGCATTTTACTTTCTTAATGATGTACTATGAAGAACAACATTTTAAATTTTGTTTATGTCCCAATTTTTAATTTTTCCTTTTGTTATTTGTGATTTTGGGGTTCTATCTAGGAAACCTATGTCCAGTCAAATGTTGCAAACATTTCCTCCTACATTTTCATCGAAGTATTTGGCTTTTGGCTTATGTATATGTCAGTCACCTGTTTTGAGTTAATTCTTATACCTGATGTGACGTGAAGGTAGAGGTCCAGTTTATCCAAACAACAAGTTGAATAGCACTGTTTGTTGAACTGACTTTCCCTTCTACATTGTTATCTTTGTCAGAAAAGTCAACTTGCTCTTGGTATAGGTGCCTATTTCTGCATCCTCTTATGTTTACCTACATGTTTGTTTTTTTCCACCAATACCAAACTGTCTTGATTGCTGTATCTTTAAATTGTTGAAATAAATTCCTCCAGGTTGATTCTTCTCTTTCTCCTTTTCCTTACACTTTTAATGCCTTTAATTATTCTAGATCCTTTGCATTTATATGTAAATTTTAGAATTAGATCATAAATTTCTACATTTGATCTTAGCCAAAAGGCTGAGAAACAATTAGATTGTGAATTTCTACCAGGAAAAAAATATCAGCCTGTTAAAATTTTTATTGGAGGGCCGGGGATTTAGCTCAGTGGTTCCGGCGCCTGTCTTGCAAGTGCAGGACCTGGGTTCGATCCCTGGTAACCACATACAATACTGGGTGTGGAGACTCAGGCCCAGCAGCAATGAGCACCACACACCACAGTGACGGGCGTGGTGGCTCACGCCTGTAATCCTAGCACTCGAGAGGCAGAGGCAGGAGGATTGCTGTGATGTGAGTTGGAGGCTGAGCTCAGGGCCAGCCTGAACTACAAAGTGAGACACTGTCTCAAAAAAAACCTAAAAAAACAAAAATTTTTTTATTATAATCCTATGGAGTAGAGTTCACTATAGGGATATTGCTGTCTTACAATAATGTGTCTTTAAATCCATAAGTATATATTTTTCCATTTAGGTCTTCTTCAATTTTGTTTAGTAATATTTTGAAGCTTGGTGAATCTCCATTCTACCTTTGAGCCTATCCAGTGAATGTTTTTTTAATTTTAGATATTGTATTTTTTAGCTCTAGAAGTTTTTAAAAAGTTTATTTTTCTCTATTGAGAATTTCTCTTTATTTGAAACACGTTTTCTTTCATCTTATTGGGTGTAGTTATAGTAATTCTTTTAAAATCTGGTAATTCTGATTTCAAGGATATTTCAGTATGGTGTCTTGATATTTTTTTCTTTATAATTAATCACAGTTTAATTTTTATATCTTCTTTTCTATTAAGAAATTCTAGGTTGTATCATCCTGAACACTGTCAGTGCTACACTGGATTTTTTTTAAACAGGAGCTTGCTATGTAGTGTAGGCTGGCCTTCGACTCACAGTGATCCTCCTGCCTCAGCCTCCTGAGGTCTGGGATTACAAGCGTGAGCTACCACACCTGGCTTGGATCAGTTTTGAGTCCTTTTATAATCCTCGGGAGTATTTCCACGTGTTGGTTGAGCTGGCAGCCCAGTTGGGCTGTAACTCCTAAGTTCTGCCACCTTCACACAACTTAAATGCTGCTGGGGTCTGTCTTGGGCCTGCAAAGCTCGGGAGCCAGCCTGAGCCTTCTGCTAGTGGAGTCCATCACAGGAGACTCAAAGCCTGTGCCACATGGGCGCATCTGTTTCTGTGTTCCTTGGCTCGGATGTAGACAGTGCTGGAGCCTGAGGTTCACACACAGGGTTAGGGAACAGCTTCTCCAGTTCTTTCCCCTCTGGAATTTCTTTTTTTCTTTTTTTTTTTAGGTTATTTGAGACAGGGTCTTGCTTTGTATGTAGTTCAGGCTGGCCCTGAGCTCAGCCTCAAACTCACATCACAGCAATCCTCCTGCCTCTGCCTCCTGAGTGCTGGGATTACAGGCGTGAGCCACCACGCCCGGCACTGTGGTATGTGGTACTGGTTGCTGCTGGGCATGAGTCTCCATGCCCAGCATGGTATGTGGTTACCAGGGATCGAACCCGGGTCCCAGCGCTTGCAAGACAGGTACTGGAACCACTGAGCTAAATCCCCAGCTCTCCCCTCTGGAATTTCTCCCACGTACAGCACTACATGGGGGCAACGTTTCCTTGTTGTCCTTGCCAGAAAGACATGTTTTTGATGGAATTTCAGCTGCAGATAAAGCCACATAGTCTAAAACTGGGAACTGTCCTCTGGATAAAGCTGCACCTCCTCCGTTTCCCTCAAATTCACCTGCTTTTGCTCACCATCATCGTCTTTAGTTGTCACCAGTAGGATGGAGGGGTCACGGAGGGTCGCACAGGCACCACACCACTGACCCACTGCCTTTCTGCACGGGGAGGAGGTCAAGGCCCCGTGGAGTCTGTGGAAGAGCCGGTCATGTTCTTCTCCAGGTCCTCAGCCTGGACCACTGGACAGCGCACAGCTGTCTGTGTTGTGGCTTTAAATCTAGTGTACAGGTTGTTTAAATATGGAACTCCATTCATGGCGAGAGGGTGTGTAGAATTAGCACAGTAATGTTTTCCTTTTTTCTAGGGGCAGATCTTTAACTTTGAAAGTACAAGAGAACTTTGCACTTCTCCATATATGAGTGTTTCTTTTGGAGTTAAGAAAAAGAACTCACATGCTTTACATAAGTGTAGTTGCCTGCAAGGCGATGTAAAGTCCTTTTGTTTCTTGGGATCATTTTGTTTGGTTTCAGACTTACCATTCTTATTTACCCGATCATTGTATCTCTGACTATAATAGAAATGCAGCGTATAATTATGCTTTTGAAATGGTTGTTTACTTCTTCGTCCACAGTGGGGTTTTTTGGAGGTGTTACAGGCTGTCTGTTAAACATAAGGACGAACAGCGTGCAGCCCAGAGCTGATTCAGAGAATTATTTTAATTTGAGAACCGTTGCCCAGGTAAATAACAGCTGCTTTGGAACCATTGTAGCTGAAATAGTCAGTGAATAATTTACTTTTATACTTAAATGTAACGGATGATTTCAGAGCTACCAGAGTATAAAACACAATTAGAGGTATGATTAAAAAATATGGTGTGTATTTAAATTTTTAAAAATTGTGATGGTATATGACACTTTAAGATTATTTACCCTCAGAATGCTTTCCCTGTCTTTGAACACACATCTCATCATTCTTGTCACTTTCTGAAGCAGTTCTGGAAGTCCTCTCTCTCTCTTTTTTTTTTTTTTTTTTTTTTGTTTGAGACAGGGTCTCGCTTTTTAGTACAGGCTGGACTGAGCTCAGCCTCAAACTCACAGTAATCCTCCTGCCTCTGCCTCCTGAGTGCTAGGATTACAGGTGTGAGCCACCATGCTCAGCTCTGTGGTATGTGATACTGATTGCTGGTGGATGTGAGTTCCTAGGCCCGGCATTGTTGTATGTGGTTACTGGGGATCGAACTCAGGACCTTGCGCTTTCAAGGCACGTGCCGGGTGGAACCACTGAGCTAAATCCCCAGCCCTAAATAGTAGTCCTTTGCCTGAGAAACAAGTGGTAAATTTTTTCCCATATTGTAGGTTGTCTCTTTGCTCTGCTGGTGGTTTCGCTTGCTGTGCAGAAGCTTTTTCATAAGATGAGATCTCAGTTGTTGATTCCTTCTGCTGGTTCCTATACTGCTGAGGTTTTGTTCATAAAGTCTTTCCTTATGCCAATGTCTCCAGGAGTTCTACCTAACCTATTTTCCAGCAGGCTTAATATTTCTGTTTTAATATTTAGGTCTGTAATCCACTTTGGATTTTAATTTGGTGTATGGAGAAAGACGTAGATCTAGCTTTAATCTTTGGCAAGTTAAAACCAAGTTTTTCTAGCACTCATTTGTTAAAGAGGCTATCTTTCTTCCATTGAGAGTATTTGACTTCTTTGTCCAAGATGAGTTGACTTGGTATATCTGGGTTTGTTTCTGGATCTTCTAGTCTGTTCCAATGATCCTGGGGTCTGTTTCTTTGCTAGTACCATGCTGTTGTTATCACAGTATCTTACTGTAGCAAGTTACAAAAACATTCACTGTATTTTTGAATTGCCTCTTGTATATAGTTTTTTAATATGGTAGAATGAATTTATAAGTAGATACTTGGGAGAATATCATTGGAGTAGAAAGTTTCATAGGGAGGGGCCGGGGAGTTAGCTCAGTGGTCCCAGCATCTGCCTGGCAAGCACAAGTTCTTGAGTTTGATCCTGAGTGCCACATACCACAGTACTGGGTGTGGTGGCGCACACCTGTGATCCCAGCACTTGGGAGGCAGAGGCAGAAACTTACTGTGAGTTTGAGGCTAGCTTGGACTACATAGCGAGTTCAGGGCCAGCCAGACCTACAAAGTGAGACCCTCTCTCAAAAAAACCCAACAGAACCCTAAAAAACATAAAAAAAGAAAGTTTCATACAGAAACTGATGATGGAAAAAATAAAAATAATTGGAGTATGATTTTGGTTTTAGTATTCCTAAAATTTACTTGTCAAAATCTTATTCAACATGATTGAATCTTTGGCTTTGAACAGGGAATCTTCAAGAACAACTTTTTCCCATGTTATTTTCTTTTTAAATTTATATTTCTTTGCAGATAGAGGCTATTTATATATCTCTAACTTTCTAGTTGGTTTCTGGTATTTTATTCTGAGTATAGTATTTTCCTTGAAACAGGAAATACAAATATAGACATTGTTCAGATCATGGAAAGCTTTCTTTAAAACTGAAAACAATTTTTTATTATTAATACATTGTATATATGTATTTTATGTGTACTATAGAAAGTGTAATATTATAAGGAATCAAAATAGAAACATAGATATAATTTCTATTATTCAGAAATGATTCCTGCCAACTATTCTTTACTCTTGAGATCCCTTTCCAAATATATGTTATGTATTTCTAATTGCAAATAAGATCACATGTGCTGTGTTACAGTTTGCTCTTTTTTCACGTAATTTTGCAGTGCAGGTGATCAAACCTAGGTCCTGGTGTATCTATCCTCAGTGTCTATTTGTTCTTTAAAACCTTTTTGTATGTATTTTCACCTTATCTAATACTCAGTCTACAGTCACATTTCCCCACTGTTGAGCTTAAAAAAACTCAACAGTATAAATTAAAAAATAATGCTGACAGTTAAATATCAATCATTGATAACTAAAGATATTGTAAATATTTTCTTGAATTAACTTATTTCAGATATTTCATTGGAGATCTGGCAGAAATTAAAAATCGGAATTCATAGTCACATGCTTAGTCTATCTTAGAAATTTGTTTCTTATTGTGGCTATAAGCATATCAGAACTACAGATGGCTGCTTGTGCTATGGTAGATCCAGGGCACTCATTTTGTCAGGAAGTTCCTAAGAGAATAAAGTAGGGGAAAAAATGCATACGTTAGGGATGTAACGGTACCTATAGTATACCCTGGCACGCTCCAAACCTTGCAGTCATGTAGCAGTTAGTTTTACCTGGAGCCAGGCCTTTGGGAGTGGCTTGCTGGCAATTATAGTGTATCCCACAAATGAATTTTGCCCTCTGTGGGACATTCCACTTTAGGAAAGAGCTGGAATTCTTTCCAAGGAGACAAAACTAGTCTAAGGGAGGAAGCATTCTTTCTCTAGAATCTATCAATTGATATTTAGAGGGAAGGATTTAAGAAGCTAAAAACATAGATTGTTGCCCAGTGCACGTAGATTTCATTCTTAAGAAGCAAATTTCTGGAAGACTATTGCTGTGACACAGATAAAATGTGCTTAATTTTATTTTGTCCCCCTGCTGAAGTTCTTAAACATAAAAATAACCTAAAAGCTATACATTAAGTACAGTTTAACAAATAGGAAAGATAAACCATCATTACTTTAACTTCCTAATTAAAAAGTCACTAGCATTTTGAAGTGCTTTTATACATATTCCATCATATACATGTATATATAAATACTACATTATACGTACTATACATACATATACACATATATATTTGGACACACATACAGTACACCCTTATGCACACAAGCATATAGATTTTCTCAGATAACTTTATCATTCTAATCAACACTGTGGAATGGCTGTGTAATATTTTGAGTATTTAATAATTTGCTCAGCCAGTCGTCTGTAGGACCTAGTGTCCACCGGTCTGCTCCCGGTCTGTGGAGGCTTCTGCCTCCCTTCCCCACCCATTCTCGGGGCGTCCGTCCAGGAGCCACATTCTGGAACGTTCCCCTGCGGGGCCTGATCTCAGAGGTCAGCCTTGATTTTGGTTCTCTTGCTCGGCTCTACCCTGACACACTTGACATTTTGAACTATTCCTTCTCGTGAGTCCCTTGCCAGGAATTTGCACATCTCCTTTTTTTTCTGATGCTCTCAAACCCTGTCTGCCTATTCTCTGCCAGCCCTCGGTTTGCAGATGTTGGCTTGGGGCAGACTTCTAGGCCTTCTCCCACCGCTGGATAAAAAGAGAGGTGGTGGGGAAAGGTCACTAAATTTGTAGTTTCTACATATTGCAAACAACACACAATATATATATATATGAAATTTCCCTTGTGTAGTTAGGGTTATTTTCTTAGGCTAAGATTCCAGAAGTGAAACTACTGAATTAAAAAGTAGGTTTATTTTCAAGCTGTTAGTATTTATTGTTAACTGAACATAGCCATTATCTCACTGCCTTTCACTGGAGTCCTGCCCATGTCCCCGTCGTGGATAAGGAAATGGAGGCACAGTGGGCATGGGTAGCGTATAGTGCCTTTCAAGAGCGGTCATCCTGCATCAAGGTTTTTCTTGAAAGGGGCTGTGATAACAGGAGAGCTTGACTGAAATAGTTAAAAAGCAGTGGTGGGGCCGAAACTTAGTCAGTTGCTCCGGCACCTGCCTTGCAAGCACAAGGTCCCGGGTTCGATTCCCGGTAACCACATACAACAATGCCAGGTGTGGTGACTCACGTCCACCAGCAGTCAGTACCACATACCACAGTGCTGGGCATGGTGTCACGCCTGTAATGCCAGCCACTCGGGAGGCAGAGGCAGGAGGATTGCTGAGTTTGAGGCTGAACTCATCACCAGCCTGGACTACAAAGTGAAACCCTGTCTCAAAAAAATAAAAACAAAAAAAAGCAATTGTGATTTTTTTTTTTTTGAGCCTTAGTTGTAGAGAATCAGTTTTAAGCCAGAGTACAGACAGGAGAGCTTGATGACAGGTAATGAGGTGTGACCTGTGGCCTTGCCTGGTGTTGCACGGTGAGGAGCTATGAGGCCTCGGAGCTCCGGGTGGAGGACCCGTCTCCGCCTGCGCTGTTCTGCACTCAGTCTGCAGCCAGGACGGGGCTGGGCACAGAGTAAGGGATCAGGAAATATTTGCAGAGTGAATGAAAACATGGTCACTGTCTGTTACCAGTGAGGGTTAGTTTCAGGCATGAGGGACAGAAGCCCTGAAAGTAACAGCGGCTTAACCTGGGAGGAAGTTTGTTTCCAAAGTGAAGTAGACCTAGAGAGGCAAACTAGTTCCCAGTCCTTCCCTGTCTCATCGCTCTCTATGGCACATGACTCTTACTTCCAGGCCTCTCGTGGGCTACGTTACAGTGTCCCCAAGAACATAGAGGGGACAGGCACGTCCCCCTCTGTCACAGTGCTTCTTGGTGCTGCTCAGAGCCCGTCACTCAGGGCACAGGGCTCAGAACTTAGTCATGGTCATACCGGCTTCAGTAGGGCTAGAAAAAGAGGACTTTATAGGGGTGACCATAGGTCCCAGCAAAGTTGGGGGTTCTGTTACTGTGGAAGAAGGGATGATATGGATCCTGGGGACACCCAGCAGGATCTCTTCATAATGTGCTTAAGTCCATTTAGGAATTAAAACTATTTGGACATTACATTTTAAATAACCATATAAATCTGTGTATTATTCAGACCAATTGATTCAGACCAGTGATATGAAGCCAGAGAGAGAGGATCTTATAAAAAGCAAATTGACAGTCTGAGAGACTAAAGAGGCCTTGCATTTGAGGGCTTGGATCCGAATACTGCGGAGGAGTGAGGGGACCTGGCGGCAGCTTGAGGGCAGCCTGACGTTCTTACGAGGTGGAGGTGGTAAAAGCGGAAGAGCGCACACCGCGGTGTTACCAACCAAGTTGTGTCTTCTTTTGGTCATCAGGCAAAGGCCATTAGAATCATTTTGAAATCAAGATAATTATTTAAGGGATACGTTTACCTCCTTTAAACAAACTTTAAAGCTGTTTTACTTTGACTCCCCTCTAATTAGTGGTTCTTCGAGGCCTCGGTTTTCTCCTTTGGCCTCTTGTGGTGGTGGAAATTTCTCTGAGTGGCTAACGGTGCGGCCCCTTTTATACCTGCTTCTACAGGGTTCCAACATAAAAGGGAAATGTGTGGAAGGTTGCTTTGCCTTGTTAGAGGCTGGATTTTTTTCTCTTCACTTACTATTTAAAAAATTACTCACATAGTACCTACCCAGTTAAAGAATTAGAAAATAAAGGTGAAAAAAACCTTTCAAACACATTTTTCAGTGTCAGGGCTTCCAGACTTTAGTCTCTTTTTGTAAATATAGTCATGTAAGTGTTCTTTAAATGACGCTGTCAAATCAACATTTTATGATCTTTATTTTTAAATGTAATAATGTAACATGATCTTTTGTGGGTAAGGAAATAGAACTGCATCATGATTTCAAATGGTTGCATAACATTTAGTTGGGAGAATGTGAAGAACTGATTCTCAGTGACATGAACTATATCTGCAGCCTTTCTGTCCTCAGGAACTCTGGAGAGCTGCTACTCAGAGGTGCTGAGCAGGAGCAGAAGGCTTGGAAGAAGGTCAGCACAAAGGTTAGTGGCACAGTTGCCCAAGGCTGTGGCCCTGAATCTAATACCTGGACAACTGGTTGCTCCCAAAGGAGAGTGTTGAGGCGGGGCAGCCAGAGATGTCAGGGTAGATCGCGTCGCCAGCCGCCTGCGGCCCTGGGAAGCCCAGGTGAGGCCTCTTCGGAGGCAGATGGCTCGAGAAGGGGCTCCAGCCGGCTGCTGTCGTGTGCACGGCCCTCATCTTCAGGATGCTCGGCTTTTCTCCAGTTTGGCCTCAGGCCTCTGTCAGAATGGGTGCAGTTTTTGCCTTCTCCAGTTGTTACCTCCTTCTCCAGTTGCCTCAGCCGTTCTCCCCCAGCTTCGCAGCATTCTGCTGCCGACGTCTGATGCATATTCAAAGCAGTTACGTCATGAGCTGGCTATGTGCAGTGCTTAAGTCTTCCCACTGTGGAGTCTTGAGACATAAAAGTCAGATTAGGTAACACCAATGGCAGGATAATCAAGAACATTTTTTAACAGTGACATAGTGACTTTTCTCAGTTATTGCCCATTGTTTGAAGGGGATCATTATCTCTCTGTGAAACCACATCTGGCCTCAAGTTTGAAGGGAGTTTCTGAAGCACCGGTCCTTTGCCTCTGAATGGTAAGAGCCCACCTGCCTCCTCCTAATGGGCCCTGCGCCACCAGGGCCCAGAACGGATGCTGGGCACCGCGGGCCACTGCTGTTAGGCACGGAGGGTCCTCAGCTTAGAATGTGCAAGCTTCATCTGATCCAGGTTCTGCTCCACAGAGGAAAAGCTGTTCTTTCTTCAGGACAAATGACCTCCGAGGGGATCACTGGCTTTTAAGTGTTATAAAATTTTTATGACAGTATGAGAGAAAAGGGAACTACAGTCAACCACTTAGTATTAAATTTCCACTTTCTGGGTAATGGATTAGCTGTAATGTTCTAGCAAATATAAGTGGACTATGGAGAGGTGACTAGAAATAGAATTAGATATAAAATATACACAAAAAATTGCTCAAGAAAATCAAGCTAACATTCCTTTGTTGTGGACCAAAAATTAACAAATAAGTTGAATTCTCAGAAGTGTTAATTATTGATGGAGACTGAAATTACAATAAAATCTGATTGTTTCTGGAGAATGCTAAAATGGGAATTTGGCAAATGTGAGGGTATTTAGAATAGCACAGATTAGGAAGGGCTAGATATTAAACAGTAAACTGGAGAATTCATTTAAGATTAAAAACAAGATAATTCAGAGAAAAATGCTGAGATATGAACCTGAGAGAAAAAAGAGAAAGGAAAGAAGGAAAAATTAATTGTACATATAATTATATAGTGTGGAAATAAAACAGCGTCCTGAGTTGCTTAAGTAGGAGGAAATGTTCTGGGAACCACGTCATTAGGTGATGTTGTTGTGTGAGCACTGCGGGGTGATAGAACTTTATGCACACCTCAGTGGGAAAGGGAGTTACTGTGTGTGCGCTCTTCTACGCCTTTTCTTTCAATTCACCACAAGATGTAGGAGGCTGCTGGTGCATGATGGAGCACATTGTTTTATAGTAAACTTTAAAAAAGTAAGTAGAAAGGGTACACTCAAAAATAACACCAGAAACTGTCAATAGTAAATGTACAGGTGAGTAACAGCACAGTTTATTGTACAGTATTATGTAGCACAGTGGGTTTGTTTACATCGGCACAACCACAGACAAACACGAGTAATGTGCTAGGATGTCGTGAGGCGATGAGACTTTCTCAGCTCCGTGATCACCTTGTGGGCCCAATGTCAATGGATGGTTTGTTGCTGAACGGAGTGTCATGTGACTATTTTAAAACACCGAAGAAGGTCTTTCTGGATAGGACAGGAGAGCATGAGTTTGCATGGGACTTGGAGCTGCTGCGCACCAGCTGGTCCCTTGACCCTTTCCGACTAGCAGGGAAAGAGAAGAAGGGGCGAGAAGGCCTTGTGTTCTGGGAAAAGGCTTTCTGAGGTAATCTTTCAGGAAGCTATTCTTTTTATTCACAGTCATACACAGTTGAAGTAAGTAGCATTTTTTTTTAAAGGAGACTGAGGTTAGAGACTAAAAACATGTAGTGCTCTGGGAGTCAAAGCTATTGGCTACTGTTTCCACATCTATGGCCGATGGTGCCCTAAGAAGCCAAGGGAGAAACAGCAGATGAGGCACAGAACACTCCCAGAAGGTCACACTGCTAAGTCTGTGCATAGTAAATTGGCCCGGAAGTTAGGAGTTGCTACAGACTTCACTATGTTGTGGAACCCAGTGAGTAAGATGTTTTAGGACTGTGCATTTCAAGGCCTCTATTTTATGTTTTTCTCAGTCTCCTTGGGGGAAGACAAGAGGACTGTTTGAAAGAGAACCGTAGGGATGACGAAAGACCTAAAACTGAGAAGCAGATGCAGTCTGAGAGGAGCTGCTAGAGGTCTGAGACAGTTCCTGGAGGAAAGGCCCCACCACATCGGCCACCGTCCAGTGCAGGAAGCATCGTTAGTGTGAGAAAATGGTGGCTGATCATCTCTTGTCCTAACTAAGGACAAACCAAGAGAGGAGAGGTTCTTATTCACGGTAAAAGGCAGTCAGGTGGGCGCCCGGGGAGGGCATGGCAGTGGAGCCCGCAGACTTTGGATGGCTCTTGGAGGATGCCGAGGTGTCTCACGCAGCAGCGTGGACAGCAGGTAGTTCTCTCAGCTTCTTGGGTCTGCTCTGTCTTCGAGCAGGAGACTGGCGTCTTGGGGCCAGTGCGTGCCCGGATCATACTGCAGACGCTCTTGTTTTGGGCAAGTCAGTGTCTGGAGGGGCTTCCTAAGCTCTGTGGCCTTTTTTCCAGGCTGACAGCCATATTGCACCACTATATAACCTACCTTCTGTTGCTTGGTCTCAGGTTTCGGTGTCTGGCTTGTGAAATGTTCTTATGTTAGATTTGTAGATTTCTGACAGATTTGCAAATTTGAGACGTATTTGTTGGTATTATTTAGCAAGTGCTTACATTCTATGAAGCCGATGCTGCCTTTTGCCTTTGAGGCAACGTGGCTACTTGGTAGGAGACTGGATGCATATCTTCGGCTCTCAATCACGTGATTTTGGTTTTCCAGATAAAAATAACTAAGGCACACCCTCCAACTGTAAAAGGAACATAATTAGTTCCTCCTCCCAGTTGCTTTAAATTCACCATTTTCCTCATTTCAGAACTATGACTCCAGCATTGTATGAGGGTGGAGGGGAGGTGTAATGAAATCTGTAAACCTAGCTCTAAATGTTGGCTGTCTCTTATATTAAAGAAAAACCTTCAGACGATAGGAAAAAAGAAACATTGAAAACCTAGACATAGTATTTATCAGGAAAAATGACTTCACATGTTTCTCAGCAAAATACACCATGGCAAAATTTATAAGGAAAGAGCAGAATGTTGTTATGAGCCTGGAAAGCCATTAGAATACACCTCAGCCTGCCATTGTGCTAATGTCTCTCTCAGACATTAACCTCTGCTTTAGAAGTCCTTGTCTAGGTCCAGGCTGTCTCTGGCCAGGTGGAAGTGGTTTTGGTGTGAAATGGAACTTTTTTCTGATAAAATGAAGCTGTCACAAAAAATAAGGTCTCTGAATGAAAATAAACAGTGCCTGTATCTAATAATTACACACAAAAATTTGTATTTACCACTCATTCTGATACTAATAGACTGTTCTGGTGCCAGATGGGTGTCAATTTAAGTCACCCTTTTGTGTTTTTTTTTTTTTTTTAGTTTTTTGAGACAGGGTCTTACTTTGTATTTAGGGCTGGTCCTGAACTCAGCCTCAAACCTAGCAGTCCTCCTGCCTCTGGCTCCTAGAGTTCTAGGATTAAAAGTATGAGCCATCACGCAGGCATTGTGGTGTGTGGTACTGATGGCTGGTGGGTGTGCTATCACACCTGGCATTGTTGTGTGTAGTTATTGGAGATTGAACCCAGGCCCTTGTACTTGCAAGACAGGCGCTGGGACCACTGAGCTAATTCCCTGGCCCTGTTTTGTCTTATATAGGGCTCATTTTCCCATTACATTCCCTACTGGTAGAAATTTCTCATCTGAGGTTATTAAAGTCCTGATGGTTATATTTAGTATGATTTGGTTTTATTTTTCTAGTTTAGATTCAGGTAAGATTATATACTCGCCTCCCATAGTCTCATCACTCAGGAGAGGAGCACACTAGGAGAACGTGTGCTTCCCGACAGCACATTTATTAAGTCAGCTGGCCATGGACAGGTGAGGCCTGCAGGTACCAGGGTCACCGGAAAGGGTCTGTGGGTGGGTTCAGGACCCTGGAGGGGATACAGGAGGTGTGGAGGGTAGTGAGCAGGCAGTGTGAGGCCTTGAGGAAGCCAAGGGGGGAACCTCAGGCTTCTTTGGGAGGAACCGTGAGAGGCTGGAGACCTGGTGGCCCGGATGTGTATGCCTGCGTGTGTTCACTGGGAGCCCCTGGCCCTGGGATAGGTGGGGCACTCTCACTAGCAGGCTGTTCCACCCATCTCAGGGTATCTTGAAGCCATTAGGTTACTCCTGGTTTTCCATTGGTAAGATTCTATAATTTATAATATTGTTTTAGCAGTAGCCCCAGGCCAAAGCTGAGTGATAGAATTTCTGTGTTTACACAGTCTTGTAGCCGGGAGCCGAGCGCTTTAGCTATTCTCATTCTTCCTTATCGCACTAGTCTACTTTCAGTTGATGGGCTTCATAAATCTCTGAGTGCAGGTCCTTGCAAAGCAATGCTTGTCCCACATGAAGAGCCCAAGAGTTATACATCTACTGCGACTCTCCTGTTTGCAGTGAGGGGACAGCACGAGGTATCCTCAGGCAAAGCTGTCTCTGAGTGGCACTCACACGGCACTTTATGTGGCTTTTCTTCTCCTGATTGATTAAAAGTGGATCTCTCTAAGATGATTTATTTACTTTGCTGAATTTTTAGAATATATGGAAATGCGTTTTTTTTTTTTTTTCTTCACAAGTGAATGGGGCAGCTGCCAGCAGGCCATGGAAATGATACTGCTTTTATCAGAGTTGTCTGGCAATGCATTGCCCAAGCCCCACTGCAGAGCCACGCCTGTGCTGTTCTATCCCTTTGTGCTGTGGGGACTTGAGCCCCAAGGATTCGGGGTAGGACAGGAAGGGGCATGAGAGGATGATGTGATTGGTCTAACCCAGAAGGAGGTGCTGCTTAACATTAGTCTCTTCCTGAGGTCTATTTTTGGATTTACTAAAGATAGAGGGCCCAGCTGCGGCAGTCATGGGGAGAGTGCTTCCTGTTAGAAGAGGTGTTGGCATGATGGGGTCAGATGGGATCAGGAGGGGCAAGAATTTGTTCCTAAACGTAGGAGTGGTATCTTGGGGCCACACGTGGGTAGGTGAGGAATGAGGCACAGCACAGGCGTAAGCAAGATGAATTCAGGATGCATGTGAGAGTCCCCCGCTTTCAGACCAACCCTCCTGACCTCCAGGAGGGGTTTGCAGCGGTGTGTGGCCTCAAAGGCACGAGCTCCTGATGGAGCTGCAGGGTTTGCCCAGGGGGAGTCTTGGAGAGTCTCCGCATCCAGGTGCTGGAGTAAGAAGAAAGCCTCGCCACCCTCAGTAGTGACAGCAGAGTCACAAGGGAGCTTTCTGTTTTGAGAGTCATGACCTTTTCTGTCACATCTTGGCATTCTGGCAAACTGCCAGAGAGGTTTGTGTGACAGGCGCACCTTTCAGCATACCTCAGTCACACTGCTTAGTGTGCGGGAGTGAGCAGCAGAGAGAGAGCTCGCCCTTGCTTCCTGGAGGTCCCTGTGTGGGTCAGACCAGCTTACAGAGGCCACCGGTCACGTGGGAGTGCTTGATGATGGGGCGAAAGCTTGTCCCCAACTTCTTCCATCCAGCGCAGCAGGCACAGGCTGCAGGCGTCTGCAGAGGCCTTAGGAAGGGTGTTGATCCCACCTGGGCCGCTGTCCCCTCCCCCACCCTCCTTCCAGCCCTGGCACAGGCTCGTGTTTCTCTCTGTCCCAGTCCAGGCATTCATCAGGGAGCACCCTTGATGTTTAATTATGTGGGACACCACTTTCTCTCTGTAAAATGATAAATGACTTAGGTGCAGCAGACACAACCATATCTTTTCGGGATTACTTAAGAAATTTGAAGGAAGAACTATGATGGATTGGATTTGAATTCACTTAGTCTGACTAAGACAAATTGTCACTAAACATACAGTTACGTATTTCCACAGTCGAGATCGTCTCACGTTTAAAACCAGCTATTTGCTTTAGGCCTTTTGTCAGCAACAGGAAAGGAAGGAGCTAAGCACGTTCAGATTAGGAGAAAACCGTTAGCGTCGCAGGGCACTCGGTTTGCTTGGCGCAGTATTTGGTTGAGCTGTGTCTTCCCTGACGTCCGGCAGCTTCAGTGGACTTGGTGAAGAATTTTACACGTTCTCGTCATCACAATCATCCTTGTGTTCCACAACAAATTCACAGGGATTCTTTCTTTCACATCATTAAAAACACACTTCCAACTCATCTTTGGAAGACCCAAGTAAAAACTATAGGCTTACTCTCAGTAAAACTTGCTCCTAAATTATGTATTTGTGATTACTTCTCTCTGTGGGCCACTTCTGAGATAAGGCACCGGAAACTGGTTACTGGCTGCCTCTGAGGAGTGAGCTGTTACTTAATGCTTTTTAAAGCACTCCTTAAATAGTACCTATTAATCGGAAAACATTTCTTTTAATAATTTCCTGCCATGCAGGCTGGCTTGCTTCTTCAGTTAATGTATGAGACACACCTGGGTTGTGTTGAGGACAAACATGAAAACAGCAGTGCAGAAGTAGCAGAGGAACAACAGAACGCAAAGTCTATCTGAGCGACTGTCCTGCCATGTCTCCCGGGAGGGTGTGATTGTACTTGGCTAAGAGTGGTTGTGATCGTTAGTATAAAGGGGGATTCGAGAGAAACTCTTAATAAATTCTTTTACACATGTGAAATCTGTCCAGAGCAGAGCCTTTAGAAATGCTGATGAGCAGAGGGCCCACCACACACCCATCTCTGTCTGCTGGGCCCCTTATCTGTGTTCTGTGTTTGTCCGGTCCGTACATGTGGGCTTGTGAATGCTTCCAATGAAGCACCACCAAAAGCCAGGCAGATAACACGAATGTGTGTTGTCAGCAAACTGGGAAGCAAATTGCAGAATGACAAAGATTATGCTAATCTGGACAGTTTAACCTTAGCCCAAGATGGCTCAACATTTCAATAATATTTGGCCAGATAGAACTGTGTAGTTTGTGTGGTACCAGCTGATTTCATGGGAGGTAAACAGAGTACTGTTTCCTTCAGTATCTTTTCTAACATAGTGTATGTGTGGATGTGTACATGAGTTTTGTATGTGCACACATGTGGACATATCCTTTTTTCAGCACATGATAGCATATCAGTTGCTTTTTTTTTTTTTTTGAGACAGTCTTGCTTTGTAGTTCAGGCTGGCCCTGAACTCAGCCTTGAGCTCACAGTCATCCTCCTGCCTCTGCCTCCCGAGTGCTGGGATTACAGACATGAGCCACCATGCCCGGCACTGTGGTATGTGGTACTGATTGCTGGTGGGTGTGAGTCTCCACGCCCAGTATTGTATGTGGTTACTGGGGATCGAACCTGATCCCTTGCGCTTGCAAGACAGGTGCTGGAACCACTGAGCTAAATCCCCAGGCCCATTAGCTGCAGTTTTATCTTGGAGACCGAGCCAGAACTCTCGGCAGACAAGTTCTCATCCTGTCCGCGCTGCTGCTTGTTACCTCTCCTGGTCATCTTCTTTGTCCTTTTCCAAGAGTGTAGAGGCTCTTTCTTACCGCAGTATGTTTGCATTTCTTTTTAATGAAAACTTTCTTCCTGCTTTAAACCTTACGCAGTTCCACATCTCTTCTTTTCGCATCATGTCTAGTTCCGGCCCCAGCCTCATGAATCTTTTTCTTACCCATTGGTTATGAGGATCTTCAGTTTCCATTAGCTCATGTTTTGCCAACTGGAGGAGTCACAAGAGATGTTAAATAGGACTGAGCCTGAGCTTGGCCCTGGGGTGACCTGATTAGGCTCAACTGTCTTCCTCCAATTGAATCCTGTGGCATCCGTCGCTGTATTTTCTAAATGCTCTTGCCAACAGCTTTCAGCCATAAGGAGCTGCTTTTAATATCTACCATCTGTTACCAACCCCTATCTAACAATATAGCAAATTTAATGAAGGATCTTGTTCAGCTAATAAGATTATTAGGCACGATTCTGTTGACAGTGTGCACATTGCCAGCTTTTCTTGAGTGCTTTTAAAAAAATTGCTTTGGCTGCAGATAAAAAAATACACTTTCCCAAAGGGCTTAGTGTTAATAAAGTGTAGGGAACAGAAAAGAGTTCTCACTTTAATTTTATGGATGCACGATCCTGGTAGGTATCGGCCCTCTGAGCTTTCATGTCCTCATCCACAGAACTGGATTAGGACTGTCCATTCCAGTTATATCACGGGCTTATTGGAGTGAAGTTACAAAACAAAAGCAAAAGCACTGTATTAAATGCTGTATAAATCCATTGTTGAGAGGTTCTCAACAATCACTTGAGAAAATAGGGTAGCTGGGGAATTACATCTATGCTATGTCAAATCACAGCTCCCCAGCCTCCCTGCTGTCTTCCACTGGTGGCTAAAGCTGCTTGTTCAGCACCTGCTTTGACAGTGACTTCCTAGAGGTTCTACTCTAGTCCCAGGACTCTTCATACTCTCTTCTCTGTGTCCCAGGCTTCACTCTTAGTTGTTCATTCCTGCCCTGAAGATAGTAGGTTCATCTCTTCATACTGATGGACACTTCCTTCACCTGTTCTCCGCATCTTCATACCCTCCCTGGCTGTGCTCCATTTCTCTAGAGTATAATTTCTTTCTCTCTGTCTCTGTCTCTCTGTCTCTCTATCGCTCTGTTTCTCTCTCTCTCTCTCTCTCTGTCCATCTCTTTTGGTCCTAGGGATTGAACTTGGGACTTTGTGCTTGGGAGGCAAGTGTCGGAACCACAGAGCTAACCCCTAGCCCTGAGTATGATTTTTCTCCTTCTGCCCGCTCCTTTTCTACAAGGGCGCTCGTCTTCTTTCTCTAACCTCTTCTGTGAGTGCAGCTGTTTCCCTCAAGGCCTCACACATCCATCTCATCCTCATGGCCACCAGGGGTCTGCGCCCCTCCATTCCCGGCTTGCTTGTTGTACCCTCAGCTTCCAGTAGTCCCAGCCCTTCAGCACTGCTCTGCGGAGTGTGAGTGGCTGCATTCTGATGACTAAATCTGCCTGGAGTTGACTCTGCTCTCGTCTTTGTTTCTTTTTATTTTGTATTAGTACGTGGGTCACAGCACATAATGTTACAGTCCTCATATGGAGTTGGTGGGTGTACATAACACATCTTAATTCCTTTTTCGTTCCCTTTCTCCTCCCTTCCCCTTTTTCACTGCTTGATCTCCTTCCCATTTGTCAAGGATCTATTTCCCTATTTCCTATCATGTGTCTTTTATTTTGCTTTCTATTTATGCTTTGGGCCTCTCACACAAGAGAAATCATGTGATGTTTAAGCTTATGTGTCTGTCTTATTTCACTTAACATTACGACCTCAATCTTTCTTGAATTTCTTACATTTAACACTGTTAAGAATAAAGTATAATTCTATTTTCATTCCTATCTTCCCAATAAAGGCTGATTTTTTTTACTTGCTTCTGGAAATTAATTTTTCTTTGAGGTTCTGTCTTCAAATTGTGATGCTTTCATCAATTCTCACATTTTTCTCTGGATAATCACCAAATACCCACATCAGAGTTTAAGTCCCTATCTCTCCTAATGTAAGAACTACGCAGAAAATAAGTTCTACTGTGGTTTTAGAAGACACCCCCGCCCCCTGATTGCTTTTTTCCTGGTAGCTCTGGGTAAATGTGGTTGTATCCTCAAATCCTAGCCTTACCTTTCCAACAGTTGGCAGGGTATTTATTTCCACATGAAGGTCATTATCAAGTCACTAAAATTCAGTATTTCAAAATCACTCTCATCATCTTTTTAGAGCTCATTTGTATACTTGATTTTCCCATTTCTTTTCAGACACTTTTCCCCATAAATTGATAATTATTTCTAAAGCTGAATAATAAATCAAACTGCAGGTCTTCAGGATGGTGTGGAATTAGGTGGAAAGCAAATCAGGAGGAATATTAGAGTAATATCAGTCTGAGTGAAATTAGCATGAGCCACAAAAGAGATCAGGACTAGCCATGATGCTGGAGGCTGTATTTCTAGTCTTGTGTTAAGGCTCTTCATAAGGGAGACTTTGCCTTTATCTCCATAGTAACTTATTGTATAAAAACTGCTGTTTAATAACAATATTTCTCTATCAAATTCATTATTTTCTGGTTTTAAATTTACACTTCTTTCATTTTTTCTCTTACTGTGAAATATTTTGGATACACAGAGAAGTAGAGATAACAGATGTTCCTTATCATTAATGCTCAGCCACTTTGGTTATGTTTGCTTCAGTTATTTATAAAGCTTTTTGATATGATGTTGGACTTAAACAGTTGTAAGATAATAGAATCTGTAAATACCCTTCCCCCAGCTTCCTCAAACATCAGCGCCTTACATAAACATCAGAATCAGGAAACAGTGTAGATAAATTGCTTTTAATAAACTGTAGATGTAGATAAATTGCTTTTTAATAACATCCCTTATTCAAGTGTCACCAGCCGTCCCACTGATGTCCTTTTTCTGGTCTGAGTTCCCACTAGGACAGTTGACAGTCTTCCTTTCTTTTCTGACAGGATAGTTTTGAAAAGTGTGACATTAATTTTGTAGAATGCCTCTGAATGTGAATTTATTTGATGTTTCCATATGTGTATATTCTAACCATACCATTTTGGCAAAACCACAAAAGTGACTCTGTGGCCTTCTCAGGGCATTGAATCAGGAAATCCTCAAAGACAGTAAAGTCTATGATTAACTTTATGGCACATGGGGTCCACATTGGATCACTTCAGTGCCTTGGCTCAGAAGGTGTTTCTGCATTTCTCTACTGTGAAGTTACTGTTTTCCCTTTGTAATACGCACGTATCAGTAAGTTGTCATACCCAAACACTTCGGGAATATGTGAATGTTCATTTTCTAATCATGTCTTTATCTGTGAATGTTAGTATCCATTCTTGAGTCTTGCTGCAACAGTCATGACTTTGGTATTTGTCAGAGGGTAGATTTTAAAAATTTTCCATCATGCCTTTTTGTTCATTTACATGTCAGTTATTTAGTCCAATCAACATGAGCTTGTGAACTTTGCTTTACTAGCTGTTATCCACTACTATTGTTATTTTGTCGTTGAAGATCTCCCAGATTTGGCATTGGTCTTTCCTTCAAGATGCGTCCTATGTACTTTCTACATGTTTCATACTTTTTTTGAGTACTTTCTCACTCCTTAAAGCCACAGAGACTCTGGGATCATTTTGTAATTTCCTTACTCCATGCTGAAGCCTCTTTTTCATTGTAAAACATACACAGAACATCATAGAAATCCCCTGTGCTCTGTGAACTGTATGTTATTAAAATTCCCTGTTTCTCTCATCAAATGCTTCCATTCCCTTGACGGGGACATGTCAACTTCATACACATTCCTCTCTATAAATCAGCTCCCTATTTATCCATACGTAAATGGCCCACAGTGGTGGACTTGCATATTTTTATAGTACTAGATAAATAAGACATTATAAATAAACATTATAACTAGATGTTTGCAAATTTGTATTGGTACACATGGCTCAAAAATCATACTTTAAATACTATATAATATACCACTGAAGGATTATATAAATTTATTTTTCATCACTTTGATTTTACCTACTTTTTGCTATTTTAAACACAGATCTTCTTCTTGAACCATTACAACATTGGTTCATCAGGCTATGAATTTAGAAGTAAAATTACTAGACCTTAAGATGTGCCTGTCCTCAACTTTATTAGATCTGTCTCTACAATAGTTATCAGTATTCATACTCCATCAGCTCCATGTGAGAGTCTCTGTGTCCGCGTATCTCCACCAGCCCTCCAAATTGTCAGTCATTTAAATGTTTGGCCCAAATGATAGGAGCAAAATGGTATTTATTGTTTTAATGCATTTTCTTGACTATAAGTGTGGCTCATCTTTATTGGACATTTCTTTCCTATAAACCATAACCTTTTGTCTTTCTTTCCTGTTGCTGGTCATTCTCCTGATCGTTTGGAGTTTTCATAAGTCCCAGGTCCTGGCACTTGGCTTCTTATCTGTGATGTCGGCTTTGTCTTCAGTCAGTGGCTTTCTTGCTAACATTATTTGATGTTTCTTTTCATCCTTCTAATTTCAGTTCGGTTTTCTAAGTGGTTTTCCTAATTGTACATATTAATGAAGTGGCCTTTAGCATTCTACTCATAATTCAATTTCTTTTAAGAAAATTCATTTACCAGGAGTTTGAAACAACTGGATGTGTTTAAAGTGAGCTTTTGGACCCAAGGATCAGAAATCCACTCAGAGATGTTAAAAAGAAAGAATCAGAAAGTGACTTTGATCCTTTCACAAGTGAGGTGTAGCCTTCATCTGTTTCTTTGTAATAGAATCTGAGCCTGGGAAGAATCTCTTTGATATCCATAATATCCAATTTAAAATTCACTAGATTCTGGAAATAAAGAACTAGAAGGAACCATAGGGACCATCTGCTTCAACCTTCTCATTTTACAGGAAATAGAAGCTCAAAGAGATGAAATACAACCTTGAGGGCGAAGACCTATTTTCTTTTTCCCCAAAGAGTCTAGTTTTTAAATAGATAGACTTAGCCCCACGTTCCTTCAGAGGAACAGGACTTTTGACTCAGACACACATAATCTCCTATACTTTTCTCTTCCCTCCCATTACTAGCACTTTTAGAGCTCTATATAAATCTTTGTCAGATGCTTTGGACACATAGCAATTAAGATTCTCCTGAACTTAATGGACATTATAAATCAGTTTGCGAAATGGACGGGGACTTCTGTTTTCTCTTTGCTATCTACCTTTCTTCCTTTTCTTTTTTCTTCTCTCTCTTTTTTTTTTTTTTTTTTGGTCTTTAAAGTTAAGATCCATTTCCCTTCTCTAGAGAGAGACCACAATCATATTCCTTCTTCTGCTTTGGAAACACTGGTTAGAAATAAATCTCTGTGAAGAGTTAGATGAGAGTCCCCCAGTAAGACTTGAAGAGCTTCAGTATTTTTCTCCTGATGTTTCTAATGCAAGGTTCATATGGAAGAGGCCTGAGCTTTTGTTTTGGTTAAGTTGCTTTTTTTCCTAAATAAAGTGCTAAACAAAGGGTTATGTTTCTAGTTAGAGTCCTCTTTAGCTCTAAAAAGTCTGAATCTAGGATAAGACACATCAAAAGTGCTTTGAGAAAAAACAGAGCGAGCAACTGAGCATAAACCTCTCTGGGACAGCTGGGAAGGTCTGTCTGTCTTAACTGCCCCGGTGGAGCTGCTCCTGGGATTCCCTTAAGCTACTTTCCATAGTAATTGTCAGATTTCTCTGAGGCTTTAAAAAATAGCGCTTCACAGTTCCAGCTCAGCGTGCTGAGATCCACATCGTCGGTTCCCAGTGGGCCATGGTGCCACCTGCTTCCTCCTGGTGACAATGATCATGGTGCGGCTGACCGGGACAGTGATAAAACTGAAACTAAAAGAACTGTGTTTATTACACGTCAGGTCCCATTCCAGGTATGTCACACATGTGAATAGCGCCTTGCATCCTTGCAGGTCTGGTGGGTAACGCGCTGCTGTGACTCCCGTTTTCCCCCTGGAGGTTCACAGAGGCGGGGCTGACTGAGCCCTGTGGCGCGCTGTCAGCCTGCTCGGTTTCCTTACAGAGGCGGGCAGGAGTGTAGGCAGGGTGAGAAGCGGGGCAGCTCCTGCCCTCCTCGGGCTGTGGAGGGAGCGGGCGGCCGCTCCCCGAGAGCGCTGTGTGGAGCCAGTTGTGCCTTCCAGGAGCACTTGTGGAGAAGGAGCTGAGGCAGCCAGCACCCTGACCCCACCCGCCCCTGCGCTCCAGGAGGACCTGCGTGGCAGAGCGTGGCGGAGCGCCAGGGTCCCGAAGCCTGTGCTGTCTGACACAGCTGAGCACGCAGGCGGGCCACGGACCGGGGCAGCGCACGCCGGAGCGAGTGGTGTCGTTGGCATTTGTGCCCAGGCAGTCTAACGTGCGTTCACTGGAGGAGCTCTCCAGTGTGTAACGACCTTGTGATGAGTGTGCTCCGCGGCACCCAAAGTGACTGAGCAGGCTCATGTGCTGCCTGCGACTGTCCTGATGGAGAGAATCGGCACCGCCAGGCTGACTTCGTCGTGGACTTACTGAGGTGTACCTCCTTGACCCAGAGGGGTAGAAGCTGCTGGACGCATCCTCTCCCACCATTAATCCCATGTCCACCTCCAAATTTTAGGCCAAGCAAAAACCTAAAGGTTTCTGTCCCATTGTCTGTGTGTTCTTGTGGTCGCATCCTCTTGTTGGTTATTCCAACAGTTTGATTGATCTGCAATTGAAAGTTGGTGAAGGTCAAATTGCTGCATTTAGTTTCCAGATTAGAAGGCGATCTCACAAACTGAGCTGAAGGCAGGATTGAATTTTATAAGCAAGAACCCGATGCTCCAAGAATGATATATTTTCATATTACTGCTGTTTCCGGTTAGACAGAACTGAAAATCCTGGAGTTCCGTGTGCTTTTTGTGGAGAGGGAAGATAGGCAGGAGGAAGTTTGGTTCTGGGAGGTTAGTGAGCGGAGGAGATGAGTGAGTCCCATCCTGGGAAAGGGCCTGAAGGCAGATTCCAGTCAGAGCCTTCATCAAAGGAGGCGCCCTGAGGGAATACGAGGTCTCCGGAGAGAGAAGGAAAACAGAGCAGGACACAGAGTGCTGTGTAGAAGGCTGTGAAGGCCTTTGATTTTCTGTTTTAAGCTTTGCAACTTGAAAAAATGCCAGTGGGACTAAGGAATTGACGTCAAATGAGACCATGTAAGCTGTGATTTATCCGAAGCTCTGAAAGCAGAGTAATGTGAAGGCCAGCTAGTACTCTCCAACTCCTTCGTGATGGTGTACTACTGCCATTTGCTCCCCAGCTCCCGAGGGATACAACCCCTGGGGCTGAGAGGGCAGATTTTCTGTTTCATGAGTGCAGTTGGTCACGTGAGGAAAGAAAACCTGTGGTGCTGTACCTGAAGATCTGTATCGTTCCACTTTTAGTATATGTGCTGCCGAAGCAAGCGCTGTACCTGAAGATCTTTCCTCAGGGAGAGACGTGGAAAGGGAAGGAACTACGGGGCTGTTGAGGGACTGCTCTGGAGGCAGGATGATGTCGCTCAGCAGCACATCTCAGACAGAGACAGTGCCTTTGAGACTGGGCAGCTCAGTGGGCTGCACGGGGTCCACATGGCCGCTGGGCAGCAGGGGCTCATGGGCTCAGGGCGGGGGGTGGGTGGGGAGGGATTCTGGCCTGAAGATACGTTTCTGTCTTCTCATTCCCCCCTTCCTTTAGGAAGAAGAAATTGCCAGCTGCTTCATGCGCAGGGAAAATAATTTTGAAGCCCATTTTTCCTGTTTTTTGAAAAGAGTACTAGTTTGCACGCTCTTCTTTGGTTGCATTTGTGAATGAGTGCCGTGGTTTGGAATAGGGACACCTGAGCTGCTGGGGCGGCCCTAGCGTTGATTGCTTCCTCTGAAGGGGCTGTTCCTGTGAATCTAAGGAAGTGCTTACTAAGAGCGCAGTGCCTCTGGAGCAGGCAGTTCACCGGGGGAGGGAGGGGATGTCCTGCCTCGATGAGGAATTCCCTTTGGCATTCATGGGAGCAGCTAGAAAGAACTAAGGCCTCGCTGCCACACAACTTTGGGACAGTTTTTCCGATTCAAGTGGCAGTTCTTCTCTCACTAGCCTATCTTGGTTGAATGTCTATGTTCTCCTGCCTGTAAGGACACACAAAGCCTTCCCAGTGGCCTCTCTGAGACAGCTTGGTGCTGGCGGACTTGGCTGAGCAAGGAGTGACGTAAAACAGAGCCTGACTGTCGGTGTCCTGGCGGGCCTGGCAGGGAGCTTCCTTACTGACCAAGAACGGACAGTCCAGGCCCCTCAGTCTCCGGTGGCTATCTTTGGTTAGTGTTTGGTACTGAGCACTTTTCCTGCACTCATATTTCAATTTTTCTTTTTATCTTTAACAAACGTACATAGAGATGGCGCACAAGCAAGACTAGGGTTTCCTAGTTCACAGGTGGCAATTACTTTCATTCAGGAGCGATAGAGGTTGGACATGTAAACACATGGAGCTAATTGTCAATGAGTAAAGGCAAAATAGGCGTTGTGGGAGTGGGAGACTTGCCTGGATATGTAACAGAGGGCTTGCCCCAATTTGGAGAATTAGGGGAGGTTTTCAGAATGAAAGATGTTTGATCAGAACTTTGAAGAATGAGTAGGAACAACTTAGGTGAAAAAATAGTAAAAAACATTTAAGTCATAAAGAATAGCGTGTGCAAAAGCCTGGGGCAGTAAGATCATGAAGAGACTTGGTGGGCTTTAGTTCTCATTACTGTTATTTTCAATATTCGTTGAAAGTAGCCTTAAGGTATGTTCCATATCACAGTGACATGAGTTACTGAGCATTTGGAAGGTGTGGTCTGAGCACTGTGGAGAGAGGGTGGTGCAGGGAGGAAGTGGGGGCCACTCAAGCTCCATGGAGGAGACCAAAAGAAGTGGATAGATGCCAGGGCTCTCAGGAGGTAACGTAGGACTGGAGACGACCTAGGTCGGGAATGAGGGTTTGGGGGTGGGTGGGAGGAGGGATGGTGAGTGCGGGGCTGGGTTTGAGCACTCTGAGGGGCTTGGTACCAGTGGAGGTGTTCAGCGGATCACTCAGCGGCCAGTCTCCAGTGGTCGAGCACTGTGGGATGGATGGGTAATGCAGTAGCCGTGTTCAGATCTTCGCCTTTCTCAGATCCTGTGATAGAATACGTCAGCAGTGCTCTTCTTTCCAGCCAGTGTCGCACAGACTGAGGTGGCCAGGACTGGGCTCTTGCCAGTGAAATAACAGGAAAACACTTGAAGGCATTTACAGCCAGGTGTCCTGTTACTTGTGAACAGTGGTATTCTTTAGCCAGGTGTTAGGATGCACACCTGAATCCCCAGCACTGGAGGGGCTGAGGCAGGAGGACTTCAAGTTCAGAGTCAGCCCCGGCTAAACTTTAAGGCTGCATTGGACTGCATAGTGAGAACACATCTTAAAAAATATTCTCAATAATGATTTTATCGAGATATAATTAACATCATAAAATTACAATGATCAGTTTCTTCCACATTCTCCCTTCACCCAACTCCTGACAACCACATTTCATATGACTGGATTTAAATAGTATGTGGTCTTTTGTGACTGATTTCTTTCGTTTAGCATAATATTTTGAAGGTTCACCCACACTGTATCATGTAGTCACTAATCTAGTGGTTTTTATGGCTGAGTCATATTCTGTTGTATTGATACATCATGTTTTGTTTGTTAATTTGTCAGTTGATGTACATTTCCATTGTTTCTACGTTTTGCCTGTTAGGAACAAGGCTGCTATGAACATTCATGTGCAAATTTTTGTATGAATATGCATTTTCATTTGGGTTTATTCCTGGGAGTGGAATAACTGCTCATATAATTATTTTATGTTGAACATTTTGAGAAACTTCCAGAGTGGTTTTCCCAGAGCACCAGCATCATTTTACATTCTTACTAGCAACATATAAGGCTGCCGAACCCTCCAACTCCTTGCCAGCACTTTGTGTTGTCTACCTCTTTTATTTTAGCCATTGAACCACTTGCAAATGGTATGTAAAATGGTCTTGATTTGCATTCTCCTCCTGCTTATGCATTACTGTGGTTTGAATGTTCTTTTTTTTTTTTTTTTTTTTGAGACAAGGTCTCACTTTTGTAGTTCAGGCTGACCTTGACCTCAGCCTTGAGCTCACAGCAATCTTCCTGCCTCTGCCTCCCGAGTGCTGGGATTACAGGCGTGAGCCATCACGCCCAGCCCTGCTGTATGTGGCACTGATTGCTGGTGGGCGTGAGTCTCCACGTCTGGCATTGTTGTATGTGATTACCAGGGATCGAACCCGGGCCCTTGTGCTTGTAGACAGGTGCCAGAACCACTGAGCTAAATCCCCGGCCCAGTACATGTTTATATTAGTGAGCTTTCCAGGCACTGGGACCAAATACTTGACAGGTGACTTAATAGGGCAGAGGTGTAGATTGGTTCTTGGTTTTTGAGGATTCAGTCCATGGTTGGCTGGCTCTGAGGCAGGAACATCATGGTTGACTAGAAGAAAGCAGAACAAAGCTGCTCAGTCCTCACACCTGGGAAAGAGCAAAAATTGTGCAGAAGAGGCAGGGGCCATGGCTGAGATACACGACCCAACATCAGGCTGCTGTAACTGACCAGATACGCCCAGCAGGGTGCTTCATTTTTCTAGGTAGCTCTTAAGCCAGTCAAGGTGACAGTTGAGCTTAACTTGTCAACCTGACAGCCAAACCTATCTCTTTTGACTACACTTAATCTCCAAATAAACTGAAGATCCTAATTCCATGCAACATGATGTGACTAGCCCATGTACAGCTGAAAACGCACTAATGCTTTCCCTGAAGTCTCAACAATTCTGGCATTGCCCAAAAGTTCAAGTCCAGAGTCTCCTCAGACTCCAGGCAAGCTCAGCTGTGACCCCCTATAAAATTCAAACACCAAGTCAATCCCAGTCTACAATGGTAGAGAATAGACATTCCCACTCTGATAGGGAGGGGCAGGGGCATAGAAAAGAATAGGGCCGAAGCAAGACCAAAGCCCAGGAGGACAAACAGCTGGCTCCAAGGAGGAGCACTGCGACAGAAAGTGTGACAGAGCAAAGCTGCTTCACTCACGGTGGCCCGGAGCAGAGCAGTGTCCAGCAGCACCGAGCAGTGGACCCCCGAGGTCTTGCCCAAACATTCAGAAATGTCCTGTGCTGATCCCCTGTATTGATTGGAAACCTATAAACTAACTGACCCCAAGTCCATATGTTGTAGTTTTAACCCCACGGTACTGGAGCTAGGAGATGGGGCCTTTAGGGGTGGTTGTCATGAGGCTGTGGCTTTCTGGAAGGGGCTGGAGGGAGTTAACCCTTCCCCTTGTACCGTGTGAGGGCAGAACATCACACTGCTTTGAGGATGCAGGAAGTGGCAGGTTGTGGAATAGAGACAGCGCCCTCATCAGACACTGACCCCATTGGCTTAGACTCCCAGTCTTCATAACGGTGGGAAATAAATTTAGGTTGTGTCCAAATTGCAGGTTTAGATATTTTGTTAGAGTAGCATGAATAGTCTAGAATGCTGTGTATCTGTTGGGAGAACTGTTTATTCAAATTCTTGGCAAGTGAGGCAGTGGTTTTCATATCATTTTTTAAAAGCTGAATAAGTATTTTAGCATTTGATCAGGTCTTCCATCCTGAATAGTCTCGTTAAGCACCACTTAAAATGCACCCAGAATGCAGAGCACTTATTATCTCTTAATCCTCACACTAATTGGAAATAGATTTGGCAACACGCCTCTGCTTGCTAATAGGTCACAAGCCTCCCTCCTTTGGCGCTGCTCAGCAATGGCTCAGAACCCTTGGCTCGCTGTCACCCGCCCTGAGCCCTCCTCTGGCCAGTTAGTCTTTCTGGCCAGGTTTACAGTTTAGCCTTGCCGCCTATCCGGAGTCAGATGCACTGGCCCGCCATCCTCACAGGGATCCTTTAGATAAGGAACGCAAAATAATATAGTTTCCCTTTTCAGATGGCTTTAGTTCACTTCTCAGAAACTGTTCAGAGGGCTGGGGATTTAGCTCAGTAGTTCAGGTGCTTGCCTTGCAAGTTCAAGGTCCCCAGTTCGATCCCTGGTAGTTACATACCACAGTGCTGGGCACGGTGACTCACCTCCACCAGTAATCAGTACCACACACCGCAATGCTGGGTGTGGTGGCTCACACCTGTAAGCCCGGCACTTGGGAGGCAGAGGGAGGAGGATTGCTGTGAGTTTGAGGCTCAGCTGGGCTACAATAGTGAGCTCAGCGCCAGCCTGAACTACAAAGTGAGACCCTGTTTCAAAAGACAAAACAAAGCTGTTCAGATAACTCTAGGGACATCAAGTGTCATGGTTTAGAAGAAGAGGCGGCTTGTTTCACAAATAGGACTTTGCAGTATGGAGCCGCTGGCTGATGACGTAACTCAGAGTGGCTGGTCAGTGCTGCTGAGTTTTATGCACTGTTATAAGGTCAGATGGAGTGTCAAGTGGAAGATGGGAAAGAAGCATTTAGCTGTCCCTGGGGTGGTGTCTAGTCTGTGACCACACCACACAGTTTACTCAGTGCAGTCAGGTAGGCTTAGCATGGGGTATTGAGCTTTTATCGTGGAACATCATGGGAAACCCAAGGGGTATGAGTTCTGCAAAAGATGCATTTTGCCTTTGAAAGTCTCATATTGTCTCTGGGTTTGTGAAGTCTCCATGGAGAGCTGGTGCTGTCTGAGAATTCAGAGAGCATCTGAATTCCCAGAAGTGTGTACTATCTGGGCTGAGAGCCTGGGCTGTGGGAGGAGACGTGACAAAGGAAGGAACACCGAGGGTGGGGTGTGGGTAACTCGTGATATGAGGGGTCAGTGAAAATCACGGAGCTGAGAGCAGTGCTCCGGCCTCTTGAGCGACACTAAAGGGATGAGTTTGCCGAGAGCCCAGGGTTTGTGTGGGATTTTACAAGACAGGAAGCTGAGACGTACATCAGAATGGGACGTCAGGTAGCTCTGAGTTCTATCCCAGGACATTTGGAACTTCTGATGCTGATAATGGAACCTCCCATGATGACTTCTGGATGGCATGTAGAAGGATTCGTTTGCTAGAACTAAAAGTAGGGGAAACATAGGGATGTGGATATAGGCTGCCATGACTACAGCCCTCTCCAGTTAGAACCCCATGATTACCCTCAGCAACTCTGGGTGTTATTTTTTTTTTTTCCTACATAGTTTCTGAGCAGATTATAAATAGGTAAAAGCATTAAAGTCAGATGTGAGGGTTTACATTAGGGTTCTGCCTCCACAGTGGACCTGACTCTTCGATATAATTTTACAACAAACTCGGTACATTTTTTTTTTTTTTTTTTTAGTTTTTTTTTTGAGACAGGGTCTCACTTTGTGGTTCAGGCTGGCCCCAAGCTCAGCCTCAAACTCACATCACAGCAATCCTCCTGCCTCTGCCTCCCGAGTGCTAGGATTACAGGTATGAGCCACCTGATTGCTACTGGGGTGAGTCTCCACGCCCAGTATTGTATGTGGTTACTGGGGATCGAACCTGGGTCCTTGTGCTTGCAAGACAGGCGCCGGAACCACTGAGCTAAATCCCTGGCCCTCCATAAACTAGGTACATTTTAACTAAAGTGAAGTCATTTTGTTCTAACCTGTACATATGCCCTTCTTTCTGACCCAAGTTGTGGGGACCCTTGGTCTTGCCGGCCACAGGACTGTGCTGCTATCCTTGAGTCCCTCAGTGAACTGCACTCTGTGTGTGCAACCCTAGATCTGTCTGCCCCTGTGGCCTCACAGCACCGGGGCCAGTCCTAAAACACTGGGTCGGGGTGGTCTCAAAACTGACATCTAGCTACAATTTTAGTTGTAAGCTTGTTTTTTAAAATAAGAGCAAAGGAATAAGTTGAACAGCCTCTTGCTGGTATGAAGATAAAGCCAGACGACCAAGAATTTGCCACCATGAAAAGTTATTTGTTTATTACTTGTGGAAAATAAGAAATGATTTGATCTTGGCCAAATGTTGGCACGTGCCTGAAATCCTAGCACTCCAGGAAGCTGAGTCAGAAGGATCTCAAACCCAAACCCAGCCTGGCTGATTCAACAGTTTAGCAACACTGTTGAGTTTGAGGCTGAGTTCAGAACCAACACGAACTACAAAGTGAGACCCTGTCTCAAAAAACTAAAAACAACAACAACAACAAAAAAAAAAACCAAAGAAAGAATGTAGTAGGCTGAGTAGTTTCCCGTCCGAATTTGTGTGTTGAAGCCCTAATGCCTGAAAGCCTATTGCATGACTTGGAATGTGAGTACGGTGGTTCCTCAGCTCACGAACCTAATTTGTTCTGTGATTTTTGGAAAAGATGGGCCCGTTTGTGTTTGTGCAGGAAAAACAGCCAGTCATGTTAGTCACCTGGTGCAGAGTGTATAAACAAAAACAACATTTTGTCAAATATTTCTGTTTGCAAACCAAATTGTTTATAAATAAAAGCATTCATGAACCGAGGTGCCACAGTATATATGAATGAAGTTGGGGCCTGCAAGAAGTAATTAAGTTAAAATGACCTAGTTAGGGTGGCCCCCAAATCGGTTTGGCTGGTGTCTTTACAAGGAGAAATTACGACACAGAAATACGAGCGATGACTACCCAGGAGTTAGCCATCTGCCTGCCAAGAGGTGGGCTTTAGAAGAAACCAAGTCTACAGATGCCTTTACTTTGGACTTCTAACCTGCACAACTGTGGGAAGGTGCATTTCTGTTGCTTAAACCTCGTGGTGTGTGGTTTTTAATGTCAGTGCCAGCAGTCTCACACAAACAGTCATGGAGCCCACAGATTTAAGAGAGGAAACATGGACCTCACTTCTGTCAAATAATTTCTGGGTCACGTTTTTAAACTCAAGTGACCAATATCTCTTTTAGGGATGTAGCTCAGTGGCACTGCACCTGCCTGGCAAGTGCAAGATCCTGAGTTTGATCCTAGTACCAAAAAAAAAAAAAAATTTCTAGGGGCCAGAGATTTATCTCAGTGGTTCTAGCATCTGCCTGGCAAGCACAAGGTCCTGAGTTTGATCTTGGTAACTATATACAACAATCCTGGGCGTGGTGGCTCATGCCTGTAATCCCAGCACTCAGGAGGCAGAGGCAGGAGGATTGCTGAATTCAAGGCTGGCCTAGATTACATAGTGAGTTCAGGGCCAGCCTAAACTACAAAGTAAGACTTATCTCAAAAAAGAAAAATCTATAAATCTCTATATCTGTCTATCTGTCTGTCTGTCTGTCTAGATTCATAACTTTAAGGCCTACTGTGCAGTGTGGCTATATTTAGGGTGGACTTCTAAGAAAATAATTAGTATTAAGCAAGACCATCAAGGTCAGGCCCTGAGTTACTGTGACTGTGAGAAGAGATACGAGAAGGAACTTCTGTGTCTTCTCTCCATTTACAAGCACAAAGCAAAGATCATGTGAGAACATGGCGAGGTGTATTCTAGACAGAGTCCTTGCCAGAGATTCAAGTGACCAGGAGATTTTTTTTTTTTTTTTTGAGTTTCTATTATGTTCTTTCTCTTTTAGAAAAGCATTAATATTTTTTTAAAGGTTTTTTGAGACAGGGTCTCGCTTTGTGGTTCAGGCTGGCCCTGAGCTCAGCCTCAAACTCACATCACAATCCTCTTCCCTCTGCCTCCCGAGTGCTGGGATTACAGGCGTGAGCCACCACGCCCGGCACTGTGGTATGTGGTACTGATTGCTGCTGGGCGTGAGTCTCCACACCCAGTATTGTATGTGGTTAAGTGAGGATTGAACCCGGGTCCTTGCACTTGGAAGACAGGCGCCAGAACCACTGAGCCAAATCCCCAGCCCTGCATTAATATATTTTTAATAACAGACCATAATTACATATATTTATAGGATACAGTATGGCATATATCTCTATAGATACACTTACATAAAGTATGGAGCTATAAAATATAGCTAATTAAAATATTCATAAACTTACCACTTCTCTGTTTTTGGTGCTGGACGTTGTACCAGGCCCGGTGCTTTCTACTGGTGAGCCGCTCTCTAGCATGCCTGGCGTCGGCTTTTGGCTGTGAGACACTTAGCAGTTTTCTTACATGCAATACGCCGTTTGTTCTTCAAGTTGCTCTGCAAGTTGTCCTTTGGCAAACATCTTCCCATTTTCTCCCTTAAAGGCTAACATTTCTTTTTTTTTTTTTTTTTTTTTTGGTACTAGGAATTGAACTCAGGACCTTGTGCTTATGAGGCAGGGGTAGCACCATTCAGCTAATTCCCTGGCCCTGGAATCTAGATTTTGGACTTGGGAGGGGATTAAGAATTGAAGGAGACAAGAAAGTAAGGGAATGAAAAAAGAATTAAGATGTGTTATATGGATCTACTGCAACGAATGCAGACATATGTACTACAAGTGTGATAAATTTTACATGACGTAATACGTTCATAAATAGTAAGTTATTATACTGTCTGTTGCTGAGCCACCTAATTGGTGGAGTTTTGTTCTGGCAGCTGAAGCAGATCCATGTGTCACTGAAGATCTAGGCCGTAGGGTACCATGAGCCTGTCTCCGTCCATCTCTTCATCTCTTATCTCCTGGAGCAATATGATGGCAATATGAAGCTCATAGGCAGAGAAAGAAGCTTACTCAGCTCAGTTCTTTCAACAGTTAAATGAATAAGCAGGTTGTAAGAAATGGAAAGTTAAAGTGGTCCATTTTCAAGATAAAACTCTTAATTACTAGTAGACAAATTGCCTACTTGCCTACCGATATGACTGAGGCTGGACATCTGAAAGGGTCCCTACACAATGCCTTCACTATGCTAACTCTGATTTTAAAAGTAATGATAGTTAAGTCACTCACCTGTGGCTTAATCATTTGCCTTTCCTGTCTTTGTTTTTCATTTTTCCAATACCACAGATCAAACTCAGGACCTTGCGCTTGCCAAGCAGGTGCAGCACCGCTGAGCTACATCCCAGGCCCCTCATCATTTGCTTTAAATCCAAAAAAACGTTTATAGAGGAGGTGGGCCAAGAGTTTAGGTGGTGTGGCCAGGAAGACTGTACTGAGCCGGTAAGGAAAAGCGGGTGGACCTGAGCGCTAGGGTTAGACTGCTCCCCAGAACACCTGGGGTGTGCCTGTCTACCAGACAGGCAGCCTTGTGAGCCCGAATGAAAGCCTCATTCTCACTGCTCTTCATGGCTCTGAGTCTGTTCCTTGGGTCTGGATAAGTGAACACGTTCCTCTTAACGTGATGAGCAAGCATAATGCAAATAGGAAAAACAGACCGAGCAAAAAAAGGTGTGATATCAATATCAGGAGGAGAAATCTGGTTGGCAACATTCCAATAGCATCGTTCACCCTCGTTGTAGAATGGGATGAAGTAATAGAAGACATGCGTGGGGGTGTTACACCTTCGTCCTTCCAGGCAAGGTGGGCTCTGCTTGGACTGGATGATTAGGTACGACGGTCCCTGCTCTGCTAAAAGCTCTTTGCCAACTGGACCTTGAACATGTCCTACCATGGGAGAGGCTCAGTGTTCAACACTGACCCTACAGACACATCTAAGAGCAGGGACAGATGAAGCCATTGCTGCTGCCAGCAAGCCTGCCCAGGGCATCCCTGAGGTCTGTCCCCATCCCTCAGGTGTCCTGGCTGGCCTTGTCCTCAAGACTGCCTGTTAATAAGGCATGACAAAGCAGCTATGATAGTCAAAGCACATGTGTGAAAAAATATTTGACCAAAGAAAATGGATTAGGTTGGAATTTGTGATTGTTCCCAGCAGGAGCTAAGTTGGTATTTATCTTAGAAATACTGGAGAGGAAAAGGGAAAAGTGACCAAATAAATAAATAGATAAGATTTCAAGAAGGTCTACCGCTTCAAGGAAAGGAGGTGTTTTCAAGAGTTTAGAAGGAGTCATTTGCGTATGGCCAAGGCCAGCAAGACTCTGAGCAGCCATGAATTAACTATGTCGCTTTTCTTCTCTAGCTAAAGCAGAGTGTCTTTACGATATTGCTCCTGCCTTGATTACTGCTTGTACTTGAAATGAAGAAAATCGCATTTCCTCATTCACTGACACCATTTTGCACTTCCTGACTTTAATCAAGTCTCCAAATACTAGACTACAAATTAGGGAGGAGAAAATAATGGATTGAAGGACCTGATGTAGCTTTAAGTTCAAGTGAGTATTTCTGACTCGTTCCCACTGCCATCCCCCCCTTTCTTTCTGCTTGCTGCTGAGCGGCCTGCGCTGGGGTCCGTGACACGGGCTTCAGGGCCACATCCCCAGTCACCAGGAAGCAGTCCTCTTCCCAGACCAACGGCTGGCGAGCTGCAGGTCCAGTCTTCTGTGTGGCGCTTCACAGGGAAAGTTTCTCCTTGTAAAATGCCGTGGGTTTAATCTCCAGTGCAAAGAGTAGGTAGTCGTGCGATACACATTTTATTTTGATTAAACAGCAAAGGCCCTGACGCTTTCACTTAGGATTTGAACATCCCCCCACGCCGCACGCATCTGCAGTGCCCGTGCTCGTCCCTCCGCTGACCTCTGACTCCTGGCCTGGCTCCTCGTACTGTGTTGGAATGTGAGCGGAGGACTCCCTCAGTCACTGTTCTTGGCACAAGCAGCCCTCTAGCTCTCGCCAAGTGTTCCTTCTTTTTAAACATTTCACCCAACATGCAATGTGTCTGAAAACGACTGTGATGTAATTGCTCACAATGATACCTCTCTCGAACTCCGTAATTCCCTCTTGATTAAGGTAGCTATATTGATTTGGCTGGGATTGCATGGAAATGAACCACAGCATCAGAAAAGCTAGTTTTTCAGTGTGCCAGCGTGTTTGTGACTTCAGCTTAGTAGTCAAGCTTGCCCTACCCGTCTGGTTGGACTGTGGCATTACCCTGGGTGAATAACTGTCTGCTAAGCTCAGGTGGGACCTGGAGCCGTCGCAGTTCTCTGCAGCCTTTGTCTGGTCATCTTTATCCGTGCCAGCCATCTCCCTCACAGTCAGCGAAGTAACTGAGGAGCAGTGAGCTCTGCACGCTGGGCCAGCTGTCAGAGGCCGTGGTTCTTTGGAAGCAGACAGGTAGAGAAGGGGACTGAGGACTGCTGGAAGGGAGGGGAGCGACTCGGTGACTGGCCACCGCGGGAGGGAGTGCACTGTGTTCGTCACTCGTGCACATAGCAACGTGGATTCCGGCGTATGTGGAACAAAACTTGCTGCTATAGATCCTTTTAAGAATAAGAAGTAAAGATGCTTTAGGGGAATATAACTATATCTACTAGCCCAGCCGACTTGGTGCCACATGGGGTTCCACAATGAGAGCGGTCAGGTCAGGCGGTCTGAGACCACTGAAGGCAAATCTGGGGGCATCGGTCGTCAGATCCAGTGCGGTTGACAGATCCCTCGTAACATTCATTTGGAAAGTGTGTGATTCACATGAACCTGATTTCTGAATTAAAAAGAATACTTTTCTTGGTGGGAATGTTACAAATTAAAGGAAATGAAAGAAACTTCAATATCTGATTCTAGGATGGGTCCAGTTTGTGGAGAAAAAACCCCAAAATATTATTAGATCAACAGACAAAGTTTGGGTATGATAGTTAAATAAAATTATTTCATCAATTTAAAAATTGCTGACGTTGAAAACTGTAGCGTGGTTATGCAAGAGAACATTTATACACAAGTTATACAGAGTTTACTCTTAAGTGATTTAAAAATTATGTATGGATCAATTACTGAAATAACAGAGAAAGAGAACAAATGATAGAATAAACAGAATGCTAATAGGTGAGTCGAGGTAAAACACATGAACATAGTGTTTTCTAAGCTTATTCTTGAAATTTTTATGTTGAAATTATTTCCAAATAAAATGTCAGAAAACAAGGTGAGAATGAATGCCTTTAAAGATCCAACACAAAGCTCGTCTGACTCAAAGCTCTTTGGTGGTAAGTAGAAATTTGTACGTTTTTTGGTGCAGCTGCAATAATTACTCATGTGCTACTTTCTTCCTGTTTTCTTCTCTTCTACAGACAGTTAATTAACAGGGAAAAGATATCAAATCTCATTTGTTGATGAAATAGATGTTGAATTACTTTGAAGGCACTGCAAGAGCAGATGTATTTTCCTAAAGTCAGAATTCTGATGGAGTGAAAGAAGCATAAATCATGTGTGTGTATCATGAACATGTTGATTTAGGGAAAACTGTAGAAACCATATGGCAGTTTTCTCTTTCTCTGTGTCTCAGTTACTTTCTTGTTGGAACAAAATATCTGACACCCACAAGTTATAGGAAGAGAAGTTTGTTTTGGCTTATAGTTTGTAGAGATTTAATTCCATCATTAGCTGACTCTGAGGCAGGTCAGCATGTCACGTGGGCTTGGCAGAGGAGAAACAGCTCATGGCGTGACACCAGGAAGCAGAGAGAGGGATCAAGGGAAGAGAGAAGGAAGAGGACCCTTCTGGGCCAGCCCACCAGTGCTCTACCTCCTCCAACCAGGCTGGACCTCTTAAGTCCCATTTAGGTATAAACTCATCATTGGACTAGTTCACTGCTAAGTATGACATTCCATAATCCAGTCATTTCCCAGAAGCCCCAAGTATGAGTGCATGAGACTATAGGAAGACATCTAAATACAAACTGAAATATTCTACCCTTGGCCTCCAGAAGACACATGCCCATCCTTTTTGCAAGATGCATTTCGTCCATCCCTAAGAGTCACCAAGTCAAAGCTCAGAGTTTCCTCTGAGACTGATGGCAAAATCAGCTGTAAGCCCCTGTACCAATAAAAAGAGTTAAACGTTTCCAGCATATAGAGGTGTGCATTACATGTCTCCATTCCAGAATGGAGAATGATAGAAAAAAATGGGAGCAAAGAAATAGCAAAATATAGTAGAAGAAACATTAAATCCCACAGTTCCATGTCCAGCATCCAGGGGAGCTGGTGGCAGGACGTGAATTCTAAAGGGCTTGGGCATCCCTGTCCCGCCGGCGCTGCTGGTAGTTGTAGGCCTCAGAGCTCCTCTCGTGCTGGAGATGCTCACTCCATGTGGCTTTCGTCAGACCTTCCACTTTCCTGGTTTCTTTCTATGCCCTGAGTTCTCCATTGCACTGACTTCATGCGCTGCCCTCTCAGGAGCACGCAGCTTGGCCTCCCAGCTATCTTCTGAAATCTGGGTGGAAGCTTCTCTGACCCAACAACCCTTACATTCTGTGTGGATAAAACCAGCCTCGGGGGAATCTCGCTGTTACAGTCATTCGTGCAGGTCTCTCTGTGTGCTTGGATGGCTGAGCACGGTGAGCAGTATCCCGGGAACTCAGACTCTGTACCCTCAGCTGCTGCCACCCTGGATTGCAGTGCCCTGAGCTCTCCTTTCAAAGCAGACTGTTTCACCTTTCCAGTTTTTGGCCTGTAGAAAGCACAGCCTTGCTGACTCCTCACATTCCCTCAAGCTATTTTTCCTGCTGTCCTATTTCAAAGTGCTTTCCTTCTTTTTAATGCTAATCTTTTCAGTAACCTAGTACTCCTCTGCACCATCTTTATACCACTTTTACTAGATTTTTCTTTCTGGCCAAACTCAACACTTTAAAAATCATTCTTCTGGACTGTTTGCTCTTGATTTTCAGTGTAGAGCTGGCTAACAGCCCCCAGCAGTATCTAAGCCGTGGCCTGAATGTTTGGCTGCCTTGCAGTTTCCTTTGCCAGAATAATTAGTCCACCACCCTCATCTGAGTTGCCCACAAAGTCTCTGGATGTGAGATTTTCTGCCAGAGCATAACACATGGCTTGGGGTCCAGCAGCCAATGGAGACCTTCTTCTCAAGTGATCCCTCTTCAGCCTGATATGTATGGGTAGCATTACTGTCAATGCTTTAGTCTTCTGAGCTCTGACCAGAATATTCCATGCAGCTTGGAATATAGCATTCTAGGCGGCTCCTCCAGCCATCATCTCCAGTGTTACCAAACTCCTCCTGCCAGCCAGGTCTGCAGGCTTCTGAGCCACGTGGTCAGGTAACATCACAAAAGTGACCACACCTCTCTGGTGCCAAAATCGATCTTATTTTCTCATTGTTTGGACAGAATGCCCCAAACCCACAAGTTAGAGAAGGAGAAGTTGGTTCTAGCTCATGGTTTTAGAGGTTTCGGTCCACAGTGGCTGACTCCAAGGCATGGCGGCATGACAGAGGGGCATGGCAGAGGAGAGACAGCTCCTGGTGACAGGAATCAGAGAGAGGGATCAACAGAGGAGGGAAAGCAATAAACCCTTCAGGACACATCCCCACGGAGCCTCCTCCAACCAGGCTCCCCTCCCAAATCACACTTAGCCATAAATTCACCAGTGGACCTATCTGCTGATAAGTGCCACGTCCTGTGATCTCGTCACCTCCTGAAGCCCCAGCTGTTAGTGCGTGAGGCTTTCACGGGAGAAGCGATGTCCTTTAGCATGATCCAGCTTTTTGAATGGCACAGCATCATTTAGGCACATTCTCAAAATTTTTTTTTAAAAAAGGGTCACAGGTCTAAAAATGGGAGTTCATGTTAAAGAGGAGAGGACTGTACAAGTAGCAGGAGGCACAGGTGTAGGGCCACGTTTCGAAACCAGTTCCATAGACACTAGCTCTGATTGTGTCAGGTCCGTATTTAACATTCAAGATATTCATATTCAACGAACAGCTCAGAGACTGGAGATAAATTGTTTTCTGAGAAAGTAATTTGTCCTCTGACTTCCTTTGCTGGTAGAAGGGCCAAGGGAGTAAGCCACGAAAAACAAGACTTTGGCTAACTACACTCTAATCTCAGAAGAGCAAGTAACCTCAAAGAAACTCACTCAGGGGTATAAATATACCCTACTGATAATGGACATTTTATTCCAAGACTGTATTATCCTTAGTTATCTCACCAATATTTTCCTATTTACCCTCATTCTCTGCCTTTCTGTGGGGAGACAGCTGCAGCAATACCAAATCTCCCATCATACAAGCTGTTATTCAGTGTTGTAAAGTTACTTTGACGCTGTTGGCATTTACAAGTGTAGTGTGAGTTAGAGCGGCAGCTCATCTTCCTACCAGACACTTAGATTCAGAGTTTTTTTCTGAGTATGGTTGGGGGTGGGGACAAGCAGTGTGTTCCCTGTGGACCTAGTCTGGGATGTTTTTGGTCAAGTTGGCCTTAGTGTCAAATCAATCCACTCATTTCCCATGCAATAGCCAACTGATAGCATCCAAACAGAAAACACATGTTGCTTTCAGATTTCATTAATTCATTTAAAAAGGATTGCTCATTTGCTGTATAACTAAACCACATTCTTCTCAGAAGTTTACGCAGGAGAGAGAGGAGGTCAAACATACACAGACACACGTGTGCGTTTTATATACCGAGATGTAAGACCAGGGAGCCCATATTGCAGCCATGGAAATGAAGGTGATGTGAAATGTGGTGGGGTCAGAATCGGGAGGAGTTACTCTCACAAAGGTGCCGTTTCCAGGCGTCTGAGCAGGGTTTTGATGGATCTGCCCAAGTTCAGATTGGAAAACTTTCTTAACCCGGACACAGCTGGGAAAAGGATGGCGCTCTTTCTTTGCTGTGAGGAATGGGGAGACCAGGGAGTGAACCCCTTTCCTGGCCTTCATACCGAAAGCCGCCACCTGGACCGCAGCGCGCAGGGTGGCCGCCTCCACGCAGCGTGTGCGGGGGTTGGGCACACAGTCGGGGTGCGGGTCCCTCGGTGGCAGGGCGGCCTGGGGCGGAGCAGGGGCAGCCCACGGGGAGGACAGATGTTCACGTGTACGTCCGGTCCTCGCACAGGCGCAGCTCCGGTTTCAGCTCTGAAGATGGGAGGGTCTCCGCGGGAAGCGGTTCATGGGTCACAGGGTACTTTTCAAGTCAGAGGAGCCCAGGCCCTTACCCAGGCGGGCTGGCTTCCCACCGCATTTAGGGATTTGGAAGGGATTTGAGGTGGGTATGGTGCTGGTGCTTCAGTTTCTAGGGACTAAAACAATCCTTCTCTTGAACGTCGGTGTGATTCAGTCAGGAGGTCCGCGGACCGCCGCAGCCTTCGGCATCAGGCTGCTTCCCGGTCAGGAGCACCTGGATGCCGAGTCCGCTCAGACGTGGGCCCCCCAGGGCCTGGTGCTCGCGGAGTTCACAGCCTAGCTCCAGCCCTGGCTCCTCGCAGCCGCTGGTCCGTTCTCTGCAGGTGTGAACAGGGCCCTCTGCACAGTTAGTGGCAAAACTGCGGGGCTTCAGGAGCAGCTGGGGCGGTGTTTGGATTTGTTGTTGGACCCAGACCGTGAGGGAAGGTGACAGCAACATGGGCCACATTAGGGCAAAGGGTGTGCGGAAGGCACACGAAGCAGAGGTGCCGTCCTCTGCCTGACTGACGGGCAGGTTCCGGTTCTGTCGTGTGCTGCCTGGCACCCTCTCGTAGGAGGAGCCCGTTGTACTCCGGAAGCCCGTTCTCCTGTGGCTGGCACACAGCGTGCCCGGGCTGTGTGGCTGTAGCTGGGGAAGAAGAGTACCCTTCCACGTGGTGTCCAGAGTAAGTCTGGGCTGGGTTACCAGCTCACCTCAAAGTTGCCAAATTCAATATGAGAAAGAACAGAATGTTCATTATTAAAGAAATGTTTTTTATGTCAGTGGAATTAAGCACACTTAACTAATATCTACAGAATTTGAGGTAAATCGTAGACATTCTTACAATTGTCTGTTAGTTCACATTTACATAACGAATACCTTCAGTGTGGGGAACTGGTGATATGCACACCACTGTTTGATCTCCCTTCTGTCCCAGCTCCACAGAATCTGTCTTCGTGTTTCATGTCATCCGTCTTTTATTTTGCTCCGTGTTTCTGTTTTGAGTCTCTCACTGAGAAGTCATACGGTATTTAACCTGTTGTGTCTAGTGTCTCACTTAGCATTGTGGACTCGAGGTGCACCCTTTTCCCCAGCGTGACTCACAGCTGTCCTTCTTTTTGACCAAGCAGTACTTCGTTATGTATTGTTACCACATTTATAAACACTGATTTTTTTATCTGACATCATCGTGCAGCAGAAAATGGGGTGAAGAGAGACAGAGGGGCCTCTGAATTTGGTAAAGATGTGAGTACCCAGAATTGTGGTTGGGCAAATTGTTTTGATGGCAAGGTACTGAAATTTAAATAGTAGCAGATGAACTTTTCAAAAAGTAAGTAGTTGGTATTTTTACAGCGTTTAATGTTCTTAAAGCTTGGCTTTCATGTAGGATTTACACAAAGCACACGGCATGCTGGCGTGTCTGCCTGAGTGTCCTGACAGCACTTCCCGGAACGCAGGTGGCCAGGCCCAGCCATCAGGAAGGGCCCAGCCCCAGCCCTCTCCTGGCCTCCAGAGGCAGCGCTGTGTTTCCCAGGCAGTCCAGAGGCGGCCAAGGGCTGCAGGGGGAAGCTGTGTATAGTTGAGTACACAGCAGCACGTGCGGCTCAAAGGGCTAAGGCTGTTGCACGCCCTGGCCAGATATTTTTGAGAAAAGTTGTTTAATGAGCTAATGATATTAGTCCTCATTTCGTGACTTTTTCTGTGTCTGTTGCACTTTTAGTCCAGGTCCAATGAGGTTCTACTAAGCAGATTAGCTAAAGTGCAAAGGGGATGATATTGATGTTTGGAGCACTCCCAACAAGCACAAATGGCTTTCTCTCTTAAGCTTCAGTTAATTTACAATGAAATTGTATTCAGTAAGCTGCAGGGCATCAAGTGCAAGTCCACAGTACACTGTGCCCTCTGTTGGAACAGAAATTTGACTATACTTTGAGAACTGTCTTTTTCCTCTCTGGGCTTGTAATGTACCTTAGCTGTGAATTTGAATTAAGTACATGAAATAATATTTCTGTGCAGTGTTTCTGTTACTTCATCATGTCTGCACTTCAGCTTCTGCCCAAAGTCCTCTAGAGTCAGACATGGACATTCCAGTCTGATGCTTATGAATAGTTACACCTGTTAGCTTGGTCCAGGAGAAAAAGCCAGTGAAACATCTATGGAGAGTCCGGTTCTGCTCTGTGTGAGGGATTAACCACATGAGGAAATCCCTGTGATTTATGTTTACTCCTTTTTCTCGCTATTTTTGTATCTAAGCTTTTCTTGAGCCCAAATTAAAGGGATAAGTTTCTTTCTTTCTTTCTCTCTCCCTTCCTTTCTCTCTCTCTCTCTCTTTCTTTCTCTCTGTGTTTCTTTCTTTCATTCTTCCTTCCTTTCTTCCTTCCTTCTTTCTTTCTTTTTCATTCGTACTTCAGGCTGACCCTGAGCTCACTATGTAGCCCAGGACAGCCTCGAACTCACAGCAGTCCTCCTGCCTCTGCCTCCCGAGTGCTGGGATTACAGGTATGAGGCACCACGCCCTGCATTGTGTTATGTGGTACTGATTGCTGGTGGGCGTGAGTCACCACACCCGGCATTGTTGTATGTGGTTACCAGGGATCAAATTTGGGGCCTTGAGTTTGCCAGGCAGGTGCCAGAACCACTGAGCTAAATCCCTGGCCCCCTAAATAGATAAATTTCTTTCCTGAAAATTGTTATTTACATAACTCTTTGGACCTTGGAGGTTAAGCTTGCAAAAGCCAATGCATAAGTATCCTTCTGAGAAAAATACCCTTTGAAAGTTTAAAACATTTTAGATGATCATTGTTGCACTAAACATCTGCGTTTGAGAAGTCTATGAAATGTCTCCTTTCGCCGGTGGAATATGACTGAGGTTAGTTTGTTGCTTGATGCTGAAGACTGAGTTCTCTGTGGGCGGACTGTCTGCTTAAGGTTCCACACCACGGCTGGCAAATGCAGACCCGCAGAGCTCTTCTGGAAAGTCACTATTGTATGCGGAATTGATTGTTTTTGTTTGTTAGTCTTCAAGTGAATGCATCTTCTTTAACTCCTCTCCTTCCTATCTTGTTGCCCATCGCCTCTGTGGTTCCTGGAAAAAAGGCCGTACTGCTGCTTCTAGTTGCAGTGGGACTCTGTGTCGACTCTCGATAAAAACAGTTAAGCTCTGGAGGCCTTTGGTTTGCTAGAAAAGCTCCCTTAAAGCTTATAGTACTTCACCACCTTGGGTTATCTTAGAAATTTTGACATTGGAAATTTTATGGCCTTCATTATTTAAAATAAGTGAAATAGCTGGTGCTGATTTAGGACATTTATTTTCCAATTAACCACAGAAGTCTTCCTAATACATTAATTAAGAAAGATCTTCATGATTTGCACAGCTAGAGCCATGTAATTTGGGCTAATCATTTAACCTCTGTGATCTATTTCCTTATCTGCAATATGAGGGAGCTGGCAGTACGACCTCTACTGTGTCTTCAAGGTTGAAAATTGTATGACTCTGTAATTTCTTCTTCCCGGTGTACATTAACCTTTGTTGAAGGGAAGTTCGAGTGCTGCCATATATGCCCCAAATAAACAAAATCCAGTTGATCCTCACTATCCTTTCTGGGCTTCTTAGTGCATGAAATGGGGTAATGTTATCGCAAAAGAGTCACATGAGAATAAAAAAAGATGATTTTACAGTGTAACTAAAATAATGCTTAGTGTTCCGTAGATGCCCAGTAAATACAAGCTCCCTTCTCCGAGAGCTTTATAATTATAGCTTTCTTAGATGCCCTCATCTCTCCGAGTTTGTGCATAATTTCTTGTCAAATGCACATAGGTGTGGCTGTCCCTCTTAAGAGGGACAAGGTAAGATTCAGCCCCCAGGGTCGGTCTTTCACTGCAGACACAAAGTCCTCATTTTTGTTGCTAGGAGCTCTCAGCAACAGAAGCAGCTTGGGATTTAACAGGAAAAAGCTGCTAGCCAGGTTGACCCCTGTTGAAGGCCTGGCCCAGCACACGCTGACGAGAGCAGGCTCCATACATGTGGCCCTGCCCTGGCAAGTGTGTGGAGGGGCAGCTCCGTGCTCCGGATTGAGATCTTGCCAGGCTGTTTTCTGCTCCCCGTCATTTTCCTCTCGTACAGAGCAGTTGAAACTGCGGAAGGACGTCACAGATAGGGACACTGTCTTTTTCTAACCCAGAACAACCGATAACAAAAGAAGAGATTTCCTTCCAAAATGAGATGGCTTAAGCTTAATCCTTGCCTTCTTGCTAAAGTGTATTTTGGCCAAAGAGCACTTATTTGCATAGGCCTTGCTGTGCTGTTGGAGTCTTAGGACTCTGGGGTGGAAAGAGAACGCAGAGATGGTGGAATCTTCTTCCTTCTCCGGTGTGACCTTGAGGAGAGTAGGCACAGATGTGGCTGGCGTTAGTCTAGGAGGTCAGGACTTAGCTGGAGAGTGGTGTTTGGGGGTGGCCAAGCCCGTCCTCCTCCTCTCAGGCAAGATGAGATGGCCTCCTCACCCACACAGGCAAAGGGGAAGAAGGGGAACCAGGATGAAGATGGGGGGCGGGGGGCGCTGGAGGGAAGCGGGGAGCCCTGGGCCAGCGTGAGTGGGGACTTCTGGGCCTGACTGTGGCAGGTGGCTGGAGGATAGGAGGCTCAGCAGGCTTGAAAATCCAGCAGACAAGCCCAGGGTCTCATTTTCCGGAGGAAAACGCGGCCACACGGAAGTTAGGCTGCCATGTCCGCACCGTCGTGTTGGTGGCAGAGTGGGCCAGCTGGGTCTCCAGCTTCCTGTCTGTCTCTCTTCACATGTATCGTTTTTCTCCATTAATCTCAGAACATTTGCTTCTGACAGTGATACTCTGTCTGTTGACAGTTCTTGTTCAGAGTGAATGGAAGATGCCCCGTGGTTCAGGGTAGTCTGTGGTCTTGGCTGGTAAAGTCCCAGTTACCTGCGCCTGATTCTCAGGGACCTGACAGGAACTCTGCCCGGCACTACACTCATGAAGACGCAGTGATGGTAAATTTAGGACCAAATTGAAGGATGAGAGTATCTTTTCATCAGTTTTCTCTCCTGTTTTTTCTATAAATTTGAAAAATGGTTTTATTTTATTTTTGCCTACCATTTTTCTTGCATGGAGAAAGTTATACAAATTTTTATTAGAATATTTTCCTTAAGTCACTGCATTAAAGGTATTTTAATATCAAATTAAAATTTTACATAATGTATTACTGGTATATAACAATAAAATAGTTCAGAAAAGTCCAATTAAACATGGATAAAATTTATACAAGTATTTAATTTTAACTCTAATCTTCTATTGGAATGGGAGAGATATTAGGAGTTTTTATAAAATGAATAGAGCAGGTGAAGCAGCATCTCCAGGTGAGAGACCTCCGCATGCTTGGACGCTAGAAGCAGATGGAGAAAGCCAGGCTGACACAAGGCTGTGCAGAGCACGGCCCGGGAGGAGCCCGCCAGAGGCCAGGCGGGACCCCAGAGTCTGGAGCTGGAGCAGAGGTGAGGCCACCTCTGAGATCAGAAGACAGTCCAGCCGGGTCTCCCCAGTTCTGTCCCTGTCACCCTGTGATTGTTGCCGACTTTCCCTTTGTTGATGTTCGAGAGGATCCGCCTTTCTTTTTCATAGGTCATCTCTCCACCCACAGATGGGGTTTGGGACAAACTGCGCTCTGGGGTGCTCACTTTGGGTAGTTTGATGGAGCAGACCTGTGTGTGTAGACTGTGTTGAGCTGATTGGAGATGACTCAGCCCAAACCGCTTCTCTCCCTGCCTTTGGTCTGTCTGGGAGGCAGAGAGCTCGGATAATCACGAACATGACAGAATGTGCTTGGCGCCCAGACAGCGGTGTGAATGAGAGAGGAGCCCGGTCCCGACGGTGAGGGCAAAGGGCTGAGAGCCGGCGGCTTGGCTGGCTCATGGCCAGTGTGCAGGTAGTTACAGGGATGCCGAGGCTTCTGGGAGCAAGACCAGGCCTCCGAGGACGTTCCTGGGAGCACTGAGCTGCTGATGTGACCGAGGGGGCAGAGTGAGGCTTACTTTGAAAAAAATACTTACAAGCCTGCCACTGTGAAATAAGTACAGGAGTTTATTGCACTGGATTTAGAGTGAAGCCAATGGTTTGATTTCTAGCTTCTCTCTTAGTACATTGCTCAAACGCTATCCAACTGTAAACCCCCAGAAAAGCGTGAGAATTGCATTTTTATTGCAAGTGGGTTGTAGCTATGATCATTTAGTCCCTTAAACTTAAAGGGATCTTCTAGAAGAAGGAGGCCGATGGGCACAGGTGACCCTCACCGAGCAAGCCATCCTGGGGCTCCCAGGGCTCACTTGAGGGTTGCTGCACGGACAGGACTAGGGGGCATAGGAGCCCTGAGGGGAAACCCCTGCGGTCGGGCGGCACAGTGGGGTGTACACAGAGGAGCACACAGGACACAGGGGGCCCTACCCTGCAGGGCTCGTTTCCTGGGCATAGACGAGAACAGGCCAAACGCAGTGACCGAGGCTCACTAAACTGACCGTCTGTTCAGGCGACACTGCCATCAGGGCTGTGTGCCCTGAACTCGGCACCCGCCAGGAGTGAACGGATACAACTGCGTCCTGTCCTCAGGGGAGCATGCTCTTCCTGACTTAGCAGCTTCCACAGGTAGAGATTAACCAATTAATTCAGCAAATAATTGTTGAATAGCTTCCATGTGCCCGGGAGTTATTTGAGTTCTTTTCCTCTTACAGAGCGTGCCTACCTCCATCGGCTTTGCGGGCTGAGCCTCTTTGCGTGGAGGCCCCGACTCCTGCACAGCACAGACTCCAGTCACCGTGTTGTGTGTGCCAGATTTTATGGTCTAAAAACTTATGACTTGACTGTTAAGTTCTGAATTTTATTGGCTATTTATAATGATTTATGTTCTACTTATTTACCTAACCATTTGGAGTTATAAGAGTTATTTTATAAGCATCATAACTTACTGGCCTGGATTAAGTATCCTTTTTAAAAAGTTCCTAGTATTTGCTGCAAATCCAAAACTTAACAAGCACAAGGTTTATTTTGAAATCACAGCAGTGAAATTGTATGGTCTTCAGTGTCCGCGAGGGATCAGATTTTCCCCTCCATTCCGGACCACAATTTATTATTGTTTAAATCCGTGTATGCCTCTTTGCATACCAGCCTGTATTTTGGGTCATACAGACTTAACCTCAGAACAAAATCACTTTGTTCAATGAAAAGCAGGGCCCCTCCAGTCCTCCGGACCCCTCCCTGTATCCCATAAGAAAAAAGTTTATTTGACTGCATGATAACCTCAAGCATAATTCCTCACCGACGTAAACCTGACAACTGTCTTACGCACCCTGTCACCGGGGGCACCTCCTGTTGGCTTCAGCGTTAACTCCTGCAAGGCAGGTCAGCAGGACTCGAAAAGGTGAGAGGCGAGGAGGGGGGCCGCACTGGTCAGTGTAACGGTGATGTAAACATTCTCCTCATCTGTGCGGTTTTTTTTATTAGCCTTCCCATAGTACCTAGTATTATGCTGCAGAAACCACTTTCTAGATTTGTACAAATGACTTCAGTTTTTACTCCCTAAAAGCAAAGGGCTTAGAAGGGAGTGGAGCTGAAAGTTTCTGTCTCATTCGTGGTTCACCTCCTAGCCCAATATTGTGATGTCACCTTAGAGGAGGAGGTGCTGCTTCCCAAGGGGCCACTGCATGAATTTGAGTCCATTCTGGGTGTTTTGTCCTCTTGCCTGATTGAGGGGTCTAAGGTATGTGAGGGGGATTTTTATTTAAATAGTTAATTTGTGACTTGGCCCCTGTTGGGGGCCCTAATCACATCCGGGGCTGGGAAGCCTGGATAGGAGTGATTCCGTGTCGGAGTGTAATGCAGTCACTGCTTGCTCCTTTCCCATGGCCCCCTCTGGTACAGATTATCAGCTGTCCACGGCTCGTCATTCAGTGACTCTGACTAGTGGACACTCAGTGTTTGGTTTGCTTCTTTGTCTGAGAAGAGCAACTTCTCCCTGCAGATTTTTTATTTATTTATTTATTTTTTGAGACAGGGTCTTGCTTTGTTGTTCAGGCTGTTTGGGCCTGAGCTCAGCCCCAAACTCACATCACAGCAACCCTCCTGCCTCTGCCTCCCGAGTGCTGGGATGACAGGTGTGAGCCACCACGCCCGGCACTGTGGTATGTGGTACTGATGGCTGCTGAGCGTGAGTCTCCATGCCCAGTATTGTATGTGATTACTGGGGATTGAACCAGGTCCTTGTGCTTGCAAGACAGGCGCCAGAACCACTGAGCTAACTCCCCCGCCCCACAGATGTTTTTTATATACTGTCTGTGTATGTGACCCCCGTGGCCACAGCTGATTAGTCTAGAGTTGGCATGGACCGGGCTGGGCCAGTCAGAGCCCTTTCCCAGGAATTTTAAAAACTGGAGGGGAAAGAGAATTGTCCCGCTGTGGAACGCCAGGGATGCGTGGCTGTCCAGGAGAGCTGCTGGGGCCTGTGTCTCTGGCCTGCAGTGGGAGGTGGGTTGGAAAGAAACAGGAGCCAGAGTTGGAATGCTGGTTTGTTTTTCTGGTTCCAAGAGCTCCTAAGAGAAAATGGAGCCTCGTTTTTTTCTTCTGATTGGTCCTCTCACTCTTTCTTGGTTTATGTGAAGAAGTTCATCTCCCCTTCAGTTGTGTTAGTTCAAATGGTATTTCTGTGATTTGAACCCAAAAGCCCTATTTAATGCCCCTCTTGCGTTAGAATGCCTGTCCTGCAGCTGACCTCTTCTGTACCCCAAATATTAAGAATCGAACTGGTTTAAACGGCGAGTTCTTCAGGTTCAGAGGAAATTCAGGTGTTATCTATTATCAGACCCTGAAGAAACTGCTCTGTTTTGTTGTCGTACCCATTATCAGCTGCACTGGGGACCTTCAGGTCTGGCAGGGGAGGGGGGTCGTCACTGCGGGGCCATGATGCTCCCTCTCAGAGGTGCTCGTGGGGCCTGGACACGCCACGCATCACTCGCCTTGGAACAGGATAGCTTTTAACATTTTTCCAGTTAAAGCATTGAAGAAACACAAATTGTCGGGTCCAGGACCTTTATATGGAGTCTTTATATGGAGTTACATCTCCATCCCTTTTATACCTTTTTACATTGAGACAGATTCTCATTATGTTGCCAAATCGCCTGGGCTGAACTTAAAGTTGTGATCCTCCTGCCTCAGCCGCCCTTGGCTCTGGGACTGCAGATGCGCACCGCCAGGCCCAGCTCTCATTGTAGTTTGCTCAACTGTGCAGTGTATCCTGATGTGATTTCTTGTTTATTTCTTTTGGTTTTTGAAATGAGGTCTCACTTAGTTGCCTAGGCTGGCTTTGAATTTGCAGTTCATCCTGCTTCAGCCTCCTGCACATCTAGGATTATGGGTGGGTGCTACCATGCTCAACTTCCAGTACACTTACTTTACAATATTTGGGTCAGACTTTAAGGAATTTTGTCTGATGACTGTTGATCATGCTCACTTAATGGATGGGCCTTTTCTTTATCTGAATATTGTAACTTTTCAGGTTGATGTAGCTTTCTGGGAATAAAAAGTTTAATATTTTAAATGAAAGAAAGTTTTGGAAGGAGTGAATCGGGTAGGAGAAAGGGAAAATATTGAAATTGTAAAAGAAAAAAGAGAAGGAATGCATTAAAGAAGATAAAAAAAACAAAAGTGAAGGTGATAGGCAAGTGAAACAAAGCAGGAAATGAGACAGAAAGAAGACATCAGTGAAACAAAAAAGAATTTTAAACAGGGAACTCAAGTCTTTTTCATCAATTTGAAAGAAATATTGAGCTTCTTATACTTTGAGAATAGAAAAAGTGAAAAGTAAAACGAAGTTCTAACCCCGATTTCCTGTCCAGCTGGAATGAATTTTTAGCTGAGGACGACAGCCAGCACTGTCAGGCTCAGAACATTCCCTGCTCACTTGCAGGCTGGGTGGTTCTGGGTTGGCTCTGGGCGTGACATTCCAAGCCAAAGAAAGTTCTGTCCAGTTTGGGGCTGGATCCTGTTTCGCTCGAGCCTCTGCTTATGAAAGATGCCACTGGGAGCAGCCTGATGCCCAGGATGGCACCTGGGCTCTGCCGGAGGGAAGGACTTGGGGCCAGCAGTTCATGGCACCCTAGAAATCTTCCCTCCTCCTGGCTTAGATCTCCGGCTTTGCGTCTGCCCATCTCCCTGCTTCTTCTAATTCAGGTTTTGAGAGAGCTGGGGTTTTGAAGGTCATATAATTATCTTACTGTGATCTTGTTTTCTTCTTTGTTCTTTCTCTGCCATTAGTATTGCATGGATGAGCTGTTTTGGTGCATTTTCACTAACTGATGCTCCCACCAGCTTGTAGAGCACAAAGAATTAGCTGATTCATCTAGAGAACAGCTCCAGGGTCCCTACATGTTGTGGATTCAGCAAATGTGAACTGAATCCTGTCACCTGCCAGACAAAGTCTGCCTGTCCACTTTTTCTTGATGAGACAGTGAGAACAATATGAGTGAGTTCTGGTGAGTTCTGGTGGTTCCAAGTAGTTCGGAGCAAGAATGTTAAAAGTCATGGAATACACAAAACCTTTGCCGCCCACGTTTGATAGATGATAAAGTGTTTGTAAAATAAATCCACCCTTGGCAGAGACCCACTATCAACAGCTGCAGAGCTTAAAGAGGATATCCTGTAGGGCTATCATTCACAAACACACAAACACATATATACCAGCGTGGTTTCACACGGACTCAGTTCCCACTAAAATTCACTTTTTAGAGATAAGATGTCACGAAGTGCATTTCAAAACGTTAAACATGACCTCGGCTGTGTTATTTATGTCCTGTAGGGCCCTTTCCTCCGTCGTCACTTCAGTGAGGTGGAAATCAGAAGAAGCCAAGACAGTGGGTGGAGCTGTTTGTTTTGTTTTGAGGGAGCACGAGCAGATCCCACGTGAAGACCCGGCAGAGCCGAGCCGAGGCAGCGCGGGGCTGTGGGTGGCGGGGCCGCAGGCTGTCTGAGCAGGGTGGTAAGTCCCGTAAGACCCACTATAAATACCAGAGACCAAAACTGCTGCTCCACATTTGCATGAAGAACCCTGTGGGACGTTTAGGTCCAAGAAGTGTCGGTGACGCCGTGGCCAGACTTCTGCATTTCCGTGGCTCTGCGTTCCATTTTACGTGGCCCGCTAAGTCCAAAACCCGTGCCAAAGGCCTTCCCTTCCTTTGCACCCACACATCCCATGGGTCACCTGGCCCGTCAGTTGTACCTCCCGTGCATCTGTGCAGTCCAGTCCCACCTTTTGAATCCCAGCGTCGTTGTTGACTGATCGGCCTCCACCCATGTGCCACACCTTCCGCCTGCGCAGTGTCTGTCTCTGTGCTGGGTGAAGTCCTGTGTGTGCGTGTGTAGCATATAAAGCCCAACACACTTCCATGCTTTAATGATTACAAGTTCTCACAAGCACGTTCATACACATTTGCCTGAATTTTGTGGAAAAGGTTACGACCTCTGGTTCATTTTCGGCAGCAGGTCGTGGTGGTGTTCCAGCTTCAAGTGAGCTGTCCGTACTCACCGCCGCCCCTCGGGCCTGCCACACTGTGCCCGTCCCTCCCAGTCTGCCTCCCAGGCTCTTGTGCGCCTCTCTCAAGCATTGCTTGCTCTGCCGGTGGAGTCCCGCCGTGGTGAGGTGTGAGGAGAGCTAAGCAGCTTTACCACTCAGAGTCTGCACAACTTCCTTGGGGACACAGTTTCCCTTCCACAGCACTTCCATGATCCTCTACCCTGTGCTACCCATTAGGCTGACCTCATCCCTAGGCCTGGGAGCAGAGCACGTGACCAGGTCACATGACAGAGTCGGTCTGTGGTCCTTATTTAACTGTGAACCTGTGATTCACAGTGGACCAGTGGCTTTGGTGTTGCTGTTGGAGCTGTCGGGGAGCTCAAGGTTATGCGGGTAGGAGCTTGGGTTTGGTAGGGATCTCCTAATGGAGTCATAAGCTGGAGCATATTCCTGCAGAGGAAAAACTTCAGGAAAAGGGGAGTCTAGAGAAATCATAGCAGAGCCAGGCACCGTGGCACACACCTATAACGGCAGAACTATGGTGGGCTGAGGCAGGAGGATTACGAGTTTGAATGCATCCTAGGCAACTTAATAGTGAGACCCTGATTCAAAATAGAAAATAAAAACCAGGGGCTGGGAATGTAGCGCAGCATGAAGTCCCAAGGTTTTGTCCCCAGGAGCCCCCACCCCCAATTGTGACTCAACCAGTCTCCTCCAGTGGGCAGGATACATACGCCTTTTCTTCTCATTTTCTTAGACCAGCAGGGGTTGGGGTTTTTGTCACTTGCAAGCCAATCTCTGTTATTTTTCTCTGTATGCTTACATTTCTTCCTTACCCACAGTTGCCTGGTGCGTGGTGTCCGGGCAGGGTCAGTAACCCAGGCTTCTATCTGGGGAAGCACACGGGACAAAGACCACTGAGAGTCTTTCTTCAGTGCCAGTGACTGAGCATAATATGTATCTGCCCCACAGTCTGTGTGGTGGGGGAAAAAGCATGGAAATGGAGAAAGCAGAAGTAGGAGGACATTGGCAAGGAGAAGTGGGTTTCCATACCACATGGGGAAAGATAGAATTATAGCTGGTTTTTGCCTCTATTCAAATATGAAGAAAGCGAAGGAGTGAACTGGGAAGGGAAAAGTAATGGACGTTGTGGAATCATACCAAATAGGGAGGGTCAGGGAAACTCTCGGCCTTCAGGCTGTGCTTGTAAGAAATACGGGGTGGTAGACGATGAGGCCACACTTGACCTTGGTCATGGTTCCCGCAGAAATCCGTACGGACACAAGCATCTCACATTCACAGGAAGAATTACGGGCTGGTTTAATGGGTCAGTTTGCAAACAACTTAGTGACACTGCTTGAGAGGGTCTGATGATCCTCTTCTAAAAGTGGAGGATGCCTGCACGAGTTTTGCTTACTAACATTTGAATGCTTTTCAGGCTGAGCTCGGTACTTCTGAATCAGGGATTGTGAGCCTGGATGTGCCTTCCATGGACTATACGGTGGATGCTGGAACAGCACATGTAGAGGAAGTGTGTTATTTCAGAACATCTTCGGATTAAAGAACAGGCCAAAGACCACTCGATTTTAGTGCTAAACCATCCAGTTATTTTCTTTATTCTAGAAGGCAACAATAAAAGCTCCATTGTGGCTGCTCAGGCATGCCATGTGGGATCTGGAAGTACTTCTAATCCTCTTTCTAATGCTTAACCCACATGCCATGTCCTTCTCTCTCTTTCCAACTCCTCTGAGTGGTAGAAATTGGAAGATTCAGCGTATCTCCAAGGTTGGCCCGGGGCTCTGGAACTAAAGTTAGTATTATTATTAAACACTTGGGACATGTAAGTGGTCAAGCTCCCAGAAAGCTAAGACTTGTTCACCTTTCCCCACACTGTCTCCTTGTCTCTCTCTTGGCTCATCAGTGCTGCACTCCCTTACTCTCCTACTCCTTTCCTGGTAATTTTATGTCTTGCTCGATGGAGGGTTGGCTGCCCTCGTCTGCTTCGCAGTAGTGGGGTGGTGGTGTAGCAGCGGGGGTACAGTGGGGGCTTTAAGTCTTAGAACAGATGGAAAATGTTCTCGGAGATAAACATGGGGTAGGTGATTTCAGTAACTGAACTGCAAAAGTTAGTTTTCTGCTGGCACTTTCCCTTGTGACTGTGCTGCCATCTGCCCTATTCAGCACCAGGTTATCTCACGGAATTGCTAATCCTTGTAGGTTTCAGGCTCCAGAGGCGTGGGTAGGGAGGACCTGCCCCACGGAACAGTAACCACATACAGAGCAGGATTCCTGCCCTCCTGCCGTCCAGCAGAAGATGTTCTGTATTCCTTTGGGATTTTCCGTGACCACGTGGCAGTTACCTTGTCTCATGGCTCTGGAGTGAAATTCCTAGGAAATTCTAGAGGGAGCGGGTTATAGCTTCTGGATTCTGCTAGTAAAAGGAGTTGTAGTCTCAGCAGCCATAACAGTTACCTCCTTGCTTTCCGGCTGTCTCAGGGTACAGCCATGCTTGGAAAACCAGTTAGCAGATGGAAGTCGAACATTTAAACACGTAACTTTTACTCCACTGTGAATGCAGCACCTGCTTGCTTGTTTTTCTCTTTCCCTGATCCGAGGCCCCCAAAGTTCACCCTTTCCTCGGTGCCTCGAAGCCCAGCACCTCCCAGCTCATCACTGGCGCCACCTGTTGACTGGAGGGTGAACTAACAGCAAAGCGGAGAATAGCCCAAATAGTTGATGTTTTCACAAGGAGTGCGAAGTTTTCTTTTTTCAGGTGTGGGACATTTTATTGACAAAAACGTAGTTTTTAAGGAAGCAGTGGTGAAAATAGACACAAAGTGGTGGAAGAAGCAGAAAAAACAGTCAGTGTTGACAGCGATTCTGAGAACGCGGCGTGTGGACCACCCGCCCTCCTGACTGCGCCTGTGTCCTGCGTTTCCTTCTCGTTCTCTCCACCCCTCCGTCCCCTACTCTCCTCCTGCAGCCTGTTAAATTTACTGTGCTCTTCCTAATCAGGGGAATCCCGGGAGGTTTTCAGTCATCGTTTTACAGGAGGAAGTTGAGGCCGCGGAGGTTACGAGTTGTTCTCTGATGCCCAGCGGACCCCGGATTTGTTCTCACCCCATTAGAACATCCTGTCTGCGCGCAGGCTGGAGCCCTCCCCACCCGTGTCGTAGCCGAGGGAAGAAAGGCCAGTGAGAAGGAGATGGAGACATATGGGTTTGTTTTCTGAAGACAGATGCAACTCAAGGCCTTTTTGTGTGTGTATTTTATTAACATGATTACCAAAAATGTCCATCAGGAAAAATGATTGTTTATATTGCACGCAGGCACGCACACACACACACTGGTTTGTCCACAGAAATGCCAGTGTTTGTACACTTTATTCAGAAAATAAGCAAGGCTAAGATGTATATTTTATGTACTTTACATGTACGTGTTATTTGCTTCCTTTTTTATTTCCTTTTTGTCTCTTCTTGGTGGGCTGTAAAATTATTTTGCTTGGCAAATTATGGAATAATCATTTGGCAAGCTCTTGAAAAGAGGAGTTGGAATAGGAAAGGATTGGTTTGTGGGATCGCAGACTTCACTCTTGTGGTGGAGTTGAATCTGCTATATTTAAGCATTCATAATGACCGAAATGTGTCTTATCTTTGGATTGGTTGCCAACAGTATGTCAGCATCTCAGGAGAAATTCCCTTTGCTCTCTTCCTCAACCCTCCCCTGTCCTCTGCTCTCACCTCCACTTTCCTATTTTTCCTTGTCTTTTTGAGAATGCTCCGTGTATTAAGCACAAACACTGACTTGGGTGTTCGGTGAAGGGATCTCTTACCCCTGGATCCCATCGGAGTCCATCTGTGGCCAGGTAGTTCGGCTGCTTAATTCATACAGATGACACCTAGGCCCTCCTCCGTGGGAAAGGGCAGGCGCCCCGGGCACAGCAGAGTCGGTGTCTACTGCTTTCAGTGGCTGTGGGCATCAGTTCTACTGAGTGGGATGTGGAGGCCTTTGGCTGGAGATGGGTGGCACTTAGGGGTCAAGAAATGTTTCACTCACATGTCAGGGTGGAAGTGGAGCTGTGTATTTTCAATTAATCAGTGTTTTAAGAAAGAGTTCAGTAACTCCAGGAAGTAGTACCTAGATGTAAGGAACTCCCAGTTCTGCTGGTTTTATATTTTCCTGGATCAGAATTTCAGTAAAGTAAATATACCATTGACCTTCCTTCTTGGGTATCTGGAGGAAAACCAAGAAGCCATAAAAGAGTTTTTCTATTCTTGTATGAAAAGTGCTGTAATACTACAAAGCGCAGCTCTGTTTTATGGAGAGAACCAGAAATGATCGTCTTTATGATGAGGTTTCATGGAATTTTTGTAATGCATGTGGATCTGAAGATATAGCTTGGATGTGAGTTATTAAAGATCAGGACCATGGCAATAAAGATGCCACTGTTCTTTTGATAATGCACAGAACTTTGTACTTCTGTGTGTGGGCTTTCATTTTAAAAGAAAATATGTTTTTAAAGCTTTGACAAATGAAGTGCTTTTTTGACTGCTAGTGAGTTAAGGCAAAATGAACAGAAGGCGCAAAACCTGTATTGTGTCTGTCCAGCGTCTGAGTGGACTCCGTGCTCACACTGAGACAGACGCTCCCATTAGGGTGTGTCCCCCTGTACTGGAAAATTGTGCTATCACCCAAGTTATCATGTGCTATCATACATGCATATTAATTTTACTCTAGATAGTTCTCTCGTTAGATCTTTCGTTACCTTCTGGGTTTTGTGCTATTGCCCTACAAAGGATGTACTATGTATGTGGGATTTAGATATTTTGTACTTTTCTTCTTAAGGTGGAAATACCTCAGAAGGCCAAGGAATCTGTTCTGTATACTGGCTGGAGCAGGATTTGGGGCTTGGTCTCGGCAGGACACAGACATCTTTGTCCTTGGCCAACTGGGGACTTTCCAGCGGGGTCTGTCTTTGGAAATGTGGTTTCCTCTCTCCAAAATTAAATCCCAGTGGCGTCTTCGCCATCTTGCGTTCTGTGGTTCTCTATCTACTTTCCTCCAAGAAGGAGGGGAGAGCATTTCTGAAAGTCTCGGGATGGCCAGCAAGGTCGTTAACTGTGCAGTTAAGCTCACATCCCTTGTGTTTCCCCCAAACATTTCCCGGCCCATAAATCTCCCTCGTGAACAAGGGCTCTCAGTGAGTGCTCACCGAGCAGCAGTGCGGTTCTCACTGCGCGTCCGCAAGTGGATCCTAAGTTTCGTGGTATTAACTGCACGGGTGGTTTGTTTGCGACATCAAACGGGTCTAGGGAAATGGTTGAAGATACTGAGCTTTAAGGAAAAGGCAGATAAATATACTGTAGCCGATAAAGAAAGCAACCAGTCTTTCTGTGTCATGGGCATTTTCTGTAGCTCCCTGTGTGAAAGAAGCCGTGAGGGACAAAGCAGGTGACCGCAGCCATCAGCAGAGAGTCTGGAAGGAGACTTGGGGACGCGAAGGGATAGCATGTTCTGGAGCAGAGGTCCCAGCTGCAGCCACACTAAGTGAAGGAAAGAAAGGCAAGGGTCCGCTCTGAATGTCAGAAGACGTACGTACTTGTCTTTTGGGCGCAACCTTCTTCCAGTTTTAACTTTAGAAATTAACAGCGCCACGTAGGGTTTTCAAATGGCAGTGGCTTCCTTTTGGCACTATTGAATGATCCCCTCAGACGTACCCCCGCCCCCGGCCCAGGAGCTCAGGTGATGGGCATTTGCAAGCCTCTCTGCCAATTGCTGCCCTCTTCTCTGTGGGGATCTGCTCTGTTGAGGGACAGGTGGGGGAGTGGAGACCACTGTTACCTGAGAGGATCAGCCATCTGTCCAGAGGGCAAGGCTTAGCGGACTCTCAGAGCGCTCGCCCACCCTGGTGGAAGCTGGGGCTGTCTGTTCAGCCTCTGCAACTCAGAACCAACGGGTCGTCTGTGTGTCTTTCGGCATCATGCTTCTCTTCCTGACAAAAATCTTTGAAAAGTCACCAGGTTCCCCTGGAAGAAGCATATCTGACCTTGGAGTAACGAGCATTCGCGTCCCTCAGTGGTGTTGCCCTGTAGTTTCTCTGCTGCCCCTGGTTTCCTGGTCTGACTGCTCCACACAGATGTGGAGGGAGCCCCTATGGGAAGAGGACAGGATGGCAGTCGGTGGCTGGGGGGCAGCCGGAGGAGAGGACACGCCACGTTGTCAGATCTCCAAGGACAGAGGAAATGGAGTGTGGGCTCACAGAGGGACCTCAGCCTGAAAGACGTGAGGCAGGCGCGCTGAAGGACCCTAGTTCACGAAGGACACGGCTCACAGTCAGCTTTTACAAAAGTAGGACGCTTTGGGTGCTGCTTAGTACTTGCACGCACACTCTTATTTAATTGATGTGAATCATTTTCAAATGGGAGGTTAGTAGATGTAATGTGTGCCATATGTGTGTGTGTGTATTTCTAAAAGATATACTAAAAGAAAATTAATGAAAAAATTTTAATGATGTGTTTTATTTAATCCTACATGTAATCATTTTAACACACAATCAGTATAAAATCAATTAGTGAGATATTTTACATCCCATCCTACCCCATGTACGGGGTCTTCAGCAGTCACTGCAGATTTTGTATTCGCAGCACATCAGTTGGTCTCGTCACATTTCAAATGCTCGATAGCTGCTTGTTGTGAGTGGCTTCCATATTGCACAGTGCCACTCGATGCCAGGGCTAAGAAGGCCAACTGATCCTCTCTGTGAATGAAATAGAATGTTTTGTTTTTAAAAGCATAACCACAGAAGCTATTCAACCACTCCTGTTGGAAAGAGAAATCAACCAACCATATAAAATTAATAGGGGCAGCTGGCTACTGGGTTTTTCCCACGTTTGAATTCCGTCCAGCGGGGCCCGGCGGTGGGTCCTGCTGAGATGGGCGAGTGTCTTCGCAGTAGCCGTGGTACAGTCTGTGAGCAGTCCAGCAGCTCCGCCCTGCACGGTCCGTGCAGGGTAACAAGAACAAGAGCCGGGCTACTTTCTCACCGGTGAGAGGTTTTGGTGGGTGAGGGCCAGAACCACCCAGCGCCTTACAGTGAGGACATCCGGAGGAGAACTCAACCACACTGCTGTCTTTTCTGGCTGCACCGGGAGTCAAGCCAGATGGCCGGCCTGGCCGCCGGGCTCTGCGTGTCCCCGGCTGGGCTGTGGGTCGCTCTCTGTTGGGGTCCCTGGGGGTTGGAGATGGTCAGAGGTTTGGCACAGAGGATGTTGCTGTCGAGGGGAACTGATGGTGGGCTTGTTGTCCTGGTTTTTCCTAATAATCAAGCATTCGGTATTTTAACGTTCACTTTAAGAGTTGGAGGGAAGAGGCTCATAGGAGTGGAGCGACGCACTCACTCACCCGCCGCCCCGTCACAGAGCCGAGCGTGCGCAGCCTGGGCTGGGTTTCTGTTCTGCTGTGTATTGCTCAAGTTTGATTTGCGATGGAAAAGTGTACTTCACTTACAAGTACCTTTTTAAACCTATTTTATAAGTAATTTTACAGAAAACTGAAAAGCCCAGAATTATATAGAGAAAAAGATAGAAGCGCTCATTTCACCAGGCAGGATTTTACCAATGTGCTAACAGTTAATATTTCTTGAGTCTTTTTTTCCCC
>PVIR01004903.1:0-75475 GCA_004026965.1 Petromus typicus
ATACACTTAAACTTCCAATATAGTGCATTCAAATAATGTGCACATTGTAAAAACTGCATTACCTATGTTTTGTACTCTGTTTTCCATATTTATTTTAAAATCACCTTACATTTTCACAAAGTCAATTGCTGGGCCTTTTATTTGGGTTGCATCATATTTATATCAATATTTAGGAAAATTTTCAATTTTACAATTTGGATATTTAAAGTAAATAAGCAAGGCAAAAGCCTTACTTAATTAAATATTCAATAACTACTCTGAAGAGCTATAGATTTTAGATTGTGGAGATTTTACTCAGATTTTATTAGGTTTATTTAAATTACATAGTGACTATTAAATTACTCCAAATATTATGGTTTTAAACTGGGTCTTAATTGCTTATACTTGTTTTCTAAAAATAAAATGGAATTTACACAATTACTTCACATCTGGTACATCTAGTACAATTTCTAAAACTCTAATGATTTTAAGAACAATGCTAACTATACTGATTTTAATCAACAGTCAACATTCACAAACCTTAGATAATTCTATTGTCCACACGTGATTTACTTATTTTATCATCATTCCAGTTAAAACTATTTAAATTTACCCTCCTTTGTTAAAATAAGCCCTAAAATGATAGCTTACATTTTCTTAGCTATCATTCTAGTTTTCTGCAATATAACAACCAGGGTTATTATTACACCTTCAAATATAAGCATCTTCTGTTTTGTTTAAAAGCTCTAATGACATCAGTTACCTTTTTTTATTATGTTGTGCCTTGTCATCTGTAGCTGCACAATCTCTCTTCCTGCTACATATTTTATGATGTCTTTGCCTTTCAGTGTATGAGTATTATTGTCATATTATGTGGAGGATGCTCAGGAAAATTTGCATTCAGCTAAACAGTAAATATTTCTCATATATTATTTCATTGACTATATTTATATGTTTTAAATATTTGTTATTTGTCTCCAATTTAAATGTAAGTATTCAATACTTTTGTTCTTAAATCTATCTAGCCTGCAGCCCATGTAATCTTATTAAATGCAGTAATAAGTCAGTAGACTCCTACTGGGAAATAATTAATGGTTCATGAATGAAGTTTTTCACTAAAATATGATCATGCTAACTCTATATCTTCCTGGATCATTACTTACATGTTTTTATTTAATTTCTATGTGTAGAATGATATAAGTTTTGACTCATTAATCTTTTGTCTTATGACTAAAATTAAAACAGAAGGAAGTTGACTTAAAAGAAGAAAATTAAGAAACAGCAAGAGGATTCCTAAAAGCTTCCATGAGTTCCATTACTCAGTTATGAATACAAAGACCAATTACATGAGAACAAGCAAAGTCCCAGCAAGCCTGTCAGTAGCTTAGCATGAATTGTGTAAGTATTTACAAGTGTCAGAGGAATAGGTAGGTCAGATATGGGGAAATGGGAATTCATGTGCAAAGGGAATTCAGTCAGTGTGAGGACAGTATAGGAAAAGTAACTAGAAGTAAAGCATTTTATTGGTTAAGTTATAGATTAAGGGAGCATATTTGACCTTCATTGAAGTAGTGACGAATATTGCAGAAGGTGCTAGTCATTCATCAGTTTCTGGCATTTTAGATTTGATTATAACATTTAGGTTTGTTTATAACACTGACTATGTTTCAGGTTCCTGAGATGTTGACAGAGGTAGCAATCTGGCTTCCTATAAATCTAAATTACAATGGGTTTGTTTTCTGGCCTCATGACTATAGATAATGAGTTAGTTTCTTGGACACAGTACTGTCACCTGTGAGTCAAGAATTTCACTCTATACACAATCTGGTTATTATTTATTTGCACATTCAGTCTTTCATAATCAGGTACATAGCACAAATTTCCAATAACAAACATCAAACTTGTACTTAATCTAGTTTGAGATGTACTTAAGTAAATTATGTAAAGAATTCTAATAGAAACATTTACCTACAACTTTTCATAGAATAGAGATACAGTGCTAACACAGTCTGTGATTTTCCAAATTATTAAATTTTTATCTCTAATGAACATCAATATCACTGCTAGAAATTCAAATGCATTCGAACATCATATTGACTTTCTTTTTATTCTGGAAAAGATGAAGTATTTCATTTCCTTAGAGATTTTGTTTTGTTAAGTTTCATCTTCCTGAATTTTTTTAATATGCATCTTCTTGCTTCTCCAAATTAACTACTATCATCCTAAGTTAGCTCTTTTATTCCAAGTTTGAAGAAATTGCTGATGAAGAGATCTAACAATCATTTTATAATACCTTATATACTCTTATGTAGAAAATCTACCTATTTGAATAAGAACAGGTACAGATATTGAATCAGAACTAACGCTATATCAAGTTGCAAAGCAGTTTTGTTTACTGAATTTTTTAGTTGTTACTCTTAGACATAGTTAAGGTAGTTCATACGCAAATTGAAACAGAGACCAATTAATAGCAAACAATTCTAATTTATATGAAACTATAGACTTCTCTTGACATATTCCCTTGATGAGTAAGAGTGTACTTGACATTTTGCCACAGAAAAGTTAATTGCTCTCCAGTTCCAATTAGGATGACACATAATTTGAATCAAATGCTTAATGCATTGTTCTAAAATTTAAAAATTAAGAAAATATCTAACCTAAAATGACCATAATTAGTAATTCGTGTAATACTCAACAATGATAGCAGCAAAACTAGAAATACTCTGATGACAACTATGGGTGTCATTAAAGATAAGTTGCTAATTTCTTTTTACATCAGTGTTCAAAAGTATAAAGTGTCTTCATTTTGACTAATATTAGTTTTGGGCTATTTCCTAATTAAATGCTTGTGGTTGTGAGTATTAACATGGAGCAATGATAGTAGTGAAAGTTCTGAGAAAGTAGAGGTGAAAACATGTGAAGTGAAACAAAACATAAATTCCTTATTCTATTTCACATTAGTTTTTAAGTCATTATCTTCTTCTTCTTGTATTTTTTTTTAGACCGGGTCTCACTTTGTAGTTCGGGCTGGCCCTGAACTCACCCTGTACCCCAAGGGAGCCTCGAACTCACAGAAATGCTTTTGCCTCTCCATCCCGAGTGCTGGGATTCCAGGCTTGAACTCCCATGCCCAGCATTTTAAAATTGTTCTTTCTTAAACTATCACAAGCATAGTAAAAATATAATCACCAAAAATATAGCTAGCATTGGCCACAGAAAAGCAGAGAATAAGTGTACCTTGACACATCGTGAAAATAAGAGAGTATAAAATGAACATTAAAAGATAAAAAGAAACAAATATACAGTAAGACTTTATGAACAATCAGAAAAAGATGATAGCATATTAGTACCCAGCAGCAATAATTTTAAAATGTATACATAAACTTCAAAAGTTTCTAACCAATCTTTTATTTTTACAGAAAGAGAATTAATAACTTTTACTTTGTACCAGAGATCAAACTTGGAACTTTGAGCTTACCATCTAGCCACAAGAACCACTGAGCTAAATCCTTGGCCCTAGTATTTTTTGAAATTAGTGATGAGATCCTAGATTGCGTCTGGCACAAAACAATAATGTAGCTATGCCTAGGAATCTTACAGACTAGTAGCCCAACCAGTTAGGATCCAATGAGACAAAGAATAAGAGGGCAGAAAGAATCGTTCCTGTCGATCGGGGAGTTAGCTCAGTGGTTCCAGCGCCTGTCTTGTAAGCTCATAGGCCTCAGGTTCGATTCCCTGACGATCACATACCATACTGGATGTGGAGACTCGCAACCAGTACCACATACCACAGTGCCGGGCGTGGTGGCTCACTCCTGTAACCCAGTACTCGAGAGGCAGAGGCAGGAGGATTGCTGTGATGTGAATTGGAGGCTGAGCTCCGCGGCCAGCCTGAACCACAAAGCGAGACCCTGTCTCAAAAAAAAAAAAAAAAAAAAAGAAAAAGAATCCTCCCTCTCTTCATCTTAGTCCTAAAAGCATTTGCTTATTCTTTTCATTCAGCCAGTAACAATTGTCCCTGAATCAACAAAATTGCTAAAGATTTTCCTGAGAATATTCTCAGTGAGTTACTCTGCCACCTTCCTGTTAGAAACCATGTGTGGGGAGCCAGGGAAAGTCCTACTGACAACAGTGTTCTTAGTCGCAGAGCTACAGTGGGTAGACACACGCTGGGACACCCCATCATTAACAGAAACTGTAGAACTGCAAGGCAAAGAACAGAATGAGCAAGAGCAAGAGTTCGCGGTGGGCTGTTAATCTTGATCTTTGGTAGAGTCCATGTCTGTCATTTTTCCCAAATATGAATTTATTCTTACTTTAATGAGAAGACTCAAACTATTGCTATTCAGTCTTTCTTACTACTTGTCTCCTGCATGTCATCAATATGTAAATAATGAAAACTTATGAGTTAGTCCATTTGTAATCACTATAACAAATATCTGAAATAATCATCTTCTAAAAGAAAACAAGTCTGTTTTGCCTCACAGTTGTGAATGCTGTAGCTCATGATATGAGTGAACTAAAGTTAATAGGTCTTCAGTAAGAGCACCGTGCATCACAGTGAAAGTGAATGACATCTCAAAATATACTAACATCATTTCTGGCGGTGAAAGTGAAAGAGGGAAAAGAGAACTGCATCTCGCAATCCCCTTTTAAAGCAATCCTTAACAGCTACAACCTCCAGCTAAGCTTCATCTTATATTTCCACCACCTTTAAATAATGCCCAGTTGTAGTACAAGTCTTCACCACATGAGTATATAATGTTCAATTATACAAATATGAAAAGTCATCATTAAATAAAAATAGTTGCTATCCTTAGGTCCATCTTTCCACAGATGTCAACAGAAAAATCAGAGATGTTCTGTGTTTAGTTAACATTTTTAAAAATAGAGTTCATTCATATTTGTAATTGATATTTAATTAATTTTCATTAAATTACAATATATTTTGAAATACATTTCAATTCATTAAATAGTCATTTCTTAGCTTCATAAAAACTAGTCTATGACATCCAGAAAAAAATATATCTTAACATTAAAAGATTTTATGTTTTTTTAACTTTCATTTATTTATTTATTTTTTAAATTATCTTTATTGGTACATTAAATATACACATCATAATTGCACTCCATAATGGGGATTCGTACCAGTATAAAACACAACTTAATTCTTATTTTTTCCCATAGCCTTACCCACCCTACCACCCCCCCATATACATAAAATTTGTTTCCTTACTTTTTTGTTACAATCTCAACATTTTCCCCTTTCATCTTATTTTACATTGAGCATTTTCTATTTCACAATATATAACATACAATGCTAGGACTCATTTACATCTTTATTTTCTAATACCAGAGAAAAGATACGATATGTACCCATCTGTGCCCTATTTATTTCACTTATGAGGATATCCTAAAGGTATCCATTTAAGTAGAAATGATTCAAACTTATCAGTTTTTATGGCAGAGTAGTACTCCATTCTGTAGAAGAACCACAGCTTTTTTATCCAGTCTCCAGTTGATGGGCATTTGGGTTGTTTCCAAGATGTAGCAATCACAAATTGGGCTGCTATAAACATGGGTACACATATGTTACTGTGATATGAGTCTTTTAATTCTTGTGTGTATATACCTAGCATATTTTAAAACACTAAATATTCCAAGTACTTCTTATTCTCTTTGGAGTACAGTCCGTGAGGATATAGATAAAAATCGTTTTAATATGACAAGAGACAAATTATACAAGCAATGACTGATTTGTTGTCTTTAGGAAGAAACTGAAAACATTTTCCCATTGCAGTTTTGTGCATTGTCAGGAAATTAAATTTTAACGTGCCATGCATACCATGTGAAGATATTTTTAATTCAATTTTAGTTATATAATCTACAATAAAAACCTAAGTAAAGTCATTTTCCCAAACCACTAGTAGCAACTACTGATCAGATGAATAATTCTATAGACTACAAATCACATTTCAAAGAGTATTTCACAGAAACAAAAAACAACAACAACAGTATCTTTCTTGTTATAATTCATTTTCCTATTATAAGCCTTTCTTAAAAGAAAATACATGCTGGAATAAATTTAATTTTATTCACTCAACTTGAATGAGTTGTATTGTTACCCTAAGCTTAATTTTCTGCTAGAAAATAGATGGACATTTTTATTTGCAGTCTCTTTAAAAAGAACTTATATCTACATAAGAACTCTGGTGTACTCTTTTAATGAGAAAAGTCTCTTTTCCACAAATATAACAAATAATATTTTTCCTGTTTCACTCTTGCTGAATCCACAACAAGTTTTAAGTGTCTCTGGAACAATATTTTAAACCCTTCAAAAGATTTTAGAATTTAAACTTCAAATTATTCTCCCTCTCCTGCCATCCTTTGATATTGTTTAAATAATAGATCTTTATATAAAGAAAATCAGATTTAAACTTGTATATTAGATGATTAAAGTAACAGCTCACTATTATGTTACAAAGAAGCTATGGAAAACTTGGTCAAATTCAAGTTATACTTAAATTTTAAATACAAGGATGTCAAAAATTATAGAAAACAATAGCATTACTTCTTAATGTATAAATATTCTTCATTAAATGTTTGAGCCATTTTTATTTTATTAATTTTAAAAGTTGTTATTTTTAAATTGAGTTTATTGTTTTATTTTATTATACATTATGAACACATTCATCACTGAGAATTTGTACCTATACCTGATATTTCTTGATTCTTATTTTCCTGTTCCCTGCCCTCATTGCACTCCCTCCATCCTCCGTATACAGAAGATAACATAATATTTTTAAGTGACATGATATTTAAAATCTCTGCTGTCCATGACAGATATGCAAACAAAATGTTCATGCTTTTTTTATGGTTTTAATTGGCTTTGTTTTCTTTCCAACTGATTTAGTGGTATATTTTATATACACATCATTATCACACTCGACATTGAGAATTTGTAGCAATGTATGATACAATTTGCTTCTCATTTTTTGCCATTCCTTGACCACTCTACAACCTTCCTGGCCCCTATATAAGTAAGATTTTTTTAAAAATTAATGTTTCCCCTTCACCCCACCCTGCTATCCCCACCCTCTATGTACATAGTTTTTGGTTCCTTTTTTCTTTATTTTTAATTTTTTTATTGAAATCTTTATTGGTACATTACATATACACATCATGATTGTACTCCACTCTGAGAATTTGTACCAGTATATGACACAACTTAATTCTCATTTTTCCCATAACCCTACCCACCCTACTACCCACCCATATACATAAACTTTGTTTTCTTTCTTTTTTGTTATAATCTTATTATTTTTCCCCCTTCACGCTATTTCGTTTTGAGTATTTTCTATTTCACAATATATAACATACACATTTCCCCTCATTATTTACCCCTACACTCTCTTCCCTTTTAAATATTTTCTGTTTCACATTATCAAGTATACATACTACAACTCGTTTACAACTTCATTTTCTCATACCAGAGAAAAGCTTTTGTTGTGTATATGCTACTTTTTAAACATTGGTAATTCTATAAACTGCTCTAATAAAAAAAATCCAAATGGAAAATTAGAAAAAATAAAATCATCACAGAATCAGCATAAAACATGAACCATATAATGGCTTTAAGTGTTAGACTTTTGAGTTTCATAAGAATAATGATTAAAATATAAATCAATATAGGGCTAGTAATATAGTTTTAAAATCATTTAAAATCAAGTTTGCCTAATGTTAAAGAAAGATCTAAAAAAGAAAAAAATGTGGTACTAACATGTAACAAGAGGATAACAAAAGTCACAGTTTTTCTTCACTATTTGGTACCATATTTGTGGAGGTTTTCCATTGCACATGACCACATATTGGCTAAAAAGATGACAGATAGATTAGATAGATAGATAGATAGATAGATAGATAGATAGATAGATAGATACATACATACATACATACATACATACATACATAGATGAGATAGAGAAATGGATAGATGTAGAAGAGAAATATCGCAGAATACAACTTAGAATTCGTGGATGTGTGTGAGAAAGAAAGTTGGAGAGAGACAGAATAAAGAAAAACTTTAATCCATAATGTGTTAATTTTGGTTTTCTTGAATGTTTTTTGATTTTTTTTCTTATCTCAAACAGTAGCATAAAGACATTTTGAAAGTCAGTGACTTAATGGTACAAACTATTAAAAACAAGTTACTTAGCAATGTTTTTAGAATGAAGATCTTGATTTTTAAATATATCACTGTTTTCTAAGAATATTTTCTCCAAAAAAAGTTGGTAATCATATGCATAGATTGTTGAAGAGACCGACTTCACTAATATAAGTGGTTAAGTTTGGTTAGCTCTACTGGTCAGTAGAAGAAAAGCTTTTATATTATGTTTCTAAGATTCTAATTCTGAGCTTGTGTGAAAAGAGTGATGCATATAGAAAAAGTTAAATGCTTGAAATTAGGTGTTCTTGGCAGAACATTTAAGAAAATCTGGCACTTGATGTGAAGCATAAAATGATAAGAAAAGAACTAAAAATACATTATCATTAAAAGGAGAAATTCTACCAACATGTAGAAGTACTTACTATCTTTCAAGACCAGTGCTTTCATTTCAGTCAAATGTCACCCCAGGAGAATCACCCTGGCACGACATCTGCAGTGAAGAGAAAAGAGCTTTCTATTCAAAAAGACTGAATTCTTCCACAGGTACACATCTCTGAATTTCATCTTCCCCTCAGAACATGCCATACCTTGCTGAAAATGTTTCAACCCCTCTAAATATATACCCAAACAGTGGAAATATGAGTGTCACATGCCCTCTTTCTCTTCAGAAATATGCTATTAATATAATTTTTCACTGTTTAGTTTAGAATTATCTGCACAATAAGTATGTTATGAATATTTTAACTTTTCTTCTGGTAAATGGTTATTGTTTTACAACTTTTCCATACTGTGATTTTATAATTTTTAAAAATATGTTGTAATAGTCAAAAGAATAAAGTAAACTTATTTTTAAAAAAAAGCTGAATGAGAAAACACATTTTATAAGGGTGCAGATTTTTAAAATAATTAAGAACACTAATTAAACATTAGAAAACAAGAGATATTGAAGGAAAACATAGGAGAATTTAAGTGATATAAAGGCAAAATTTTGCTAAAAATCTTAGTTCCATAGTTAGGTCAAGGTGCATGAAACAAATGGTAGCCATGAAAGTCATCAGAACTCTGCTAAGCTAATCTAGCAATGTACAAAAAAATAAGTGAAGGGAATGACATAGTGGTTATTTGTGAGAGTTTTCTCCATTAAGAACTAGTCTCAGTCTTGAAGAGTTGAAATTTTAAGATAACGTCTTTGCAATCTGACAAATTATATATTTGAATTCTTGTTCACATAATAAGAATTTAATTGCACATTGTTATTTTGGGTGGCATCTCAAATGATAAAACTAGAAAATTCACACTAACTTAATACCAAGTGAACACACATTTCATTCTGAAACATACTCCATGAATTGCTTCTGTTTCTCTTATTACTCTTTACCATTTCATCATTCAGTTAATTAATTCATTTGATTGTTTTTATAGAGCTTATTTTTTTTAAATGTTCCAAATTTGCTATTTATTTTTGAAACACAATAGACACAAATAGAACATTATTTGTTTATTTTACTTATGTTTAAAACTGTACACTAAAACTATTCAGCAATTTCTATATAAAAATTGAATTAAAAGTATTCATCAAAGTAACTGGGGAGAGAAACTGTTTTCATAAGGTGTATCCCGAGATTACAGTGTGTGATGAAATCTATCATGTAGATGCTATGCTAGGAGGTTAAAAATATATGATTGATCTTTATGTGTTATATGGGATTCTAAAATAAACCTGGGATCCTAGAGAGACAAATTCAAAGAATTTTTTTCTCTGAAAGTTATAGAAATGTTGCTCTTTGCCAATTCTTGAAGATATTTAGACTCTATTTTCTTTATTCGTTTATTTTTGCCTCCCAACATGTGGCTTCACATTGTGCTTGTTAGTGTGGAAAGACGTCTTTGATAACATCTTTCAGAGTTTGAAGTGAGAGCCTTTAATTAAAAACCAATTGTAAACAATCTGTCTGTCAATATTTGAGGTACACTATCCAGAAGAGCTTATAATTAGGTCTCTAGGGAATAGGAGACATTATGGCATTATTTTCTAAAACTGCTATGTTCACCTATATTTTTCTATCCGTTTTAATATTTATATTATTCTTCACAATATAATATTGAACCTTGAATGTTTTCAGCCCATTTTAGTCTAAACTTTTGTTTGTTGTCTTTTCCTACATGTATCCTCTTGTAGAGATATTTATAATCCTCTGTAATTACTGAGAGAATAATTTTCATTGAGTTTCCTGGATTAAAGAAAAATCTGATAAATCTCAGTGTAAAACAGTTATCCTTTGTGCCAGATATTTAGCTCAGGGGTTCAGGAACCTGCCTTGCAAGTGCAAGGGCCCAGGTTAGATCCCTGGCCACATACAACAATATCGGGCCTGGAGACTCAGGGCCGGCCTAAATTACACAGGCAAGACCCCGTCTCAAAAACAGAACAACAAAAAAACACTCATGTCCTTTATTCACAGTTCTTCACACAGTAAATACGGGTTATCTGTATAATCTGTGCTAAAATTGTATACAGCTATAAGTCCTAAATTAATCAGTTTTATTTTAAAGCAATTTAGGATTTAAAAATCATAGCAATACAAGATGAACTTCTCATTCAAACTGGATAGCTATCCCAGTGAAGGTCCTTTTGGTTTCAGTTTTTTATTGCTTTTTTAATTGTATGGGTGTCACTGCCAATGCAGTGCTCAGAAATGTTATTGCTTCTGGGAACAACACTATAAATGCTGATGAGTGAGGCTCCCACCTCCTCAGGCCATTACTCCAAGGCAGCTGCTGTTATTTCAGCAGAGCTTTCAAAATATGTTTTTATTAATATGTTTCCACAGTGGTTCACATCTGATGCTTGTACTGTTGGCCGGCATAACCCTTGTGGTTAAGAAGCTTTTGTGCTGAGATGGCAAAACCAAAAAACAAGGGAGTGCCTGTCAACTATGTACACAGACAATCAGGCACTTGCCTTGGATGCATTTCACAAATCCATCTTTCTCAATATTATTCCCCAAATGTTTAGTGTATTTCTCTATGAGAACCATTTTCTGTGACCTGGAAAATAAATTTCATCCTGAAATAGTCTGGTTAAACATGCACTAGAAATTAGCTTCCCATTTCCTAATTAGGAATTCCAGTGACCTTTCCTCATTTCTGTTCTGACGTCTGTATAATGTTTATTTTTTTTCCAGCTAATAACTTTTGCATCCAGACAGCGATCTTCCTCTCTTTATTTTCTCATCTGTCTCTGTGTTAGTTGTCAACTGATCAATTAATATTTCTGGCTCTCCCATTTTTCCAACCTAATTATGTACCTGCTGTATATAATGTCATCCTATGTTCACTTTATTACCGCATCATACGCTAAAATACTGACTCCCATGATGCCTTAATTAGTGATTTCTCATCACAATGTCTGCTATACCCTAACATTCCTCACTACCCTTAGAAAATTTCCTAATGTCTCATGATATATTCTCACAAAAGCCTGTGTGATTTTGTGTTACAGGATCTAGCCCTGTTGTCATATGGAGTGAAATCTGAGAGCTATCTTTATACATAATTTTGTTTTCCACATTATGTACATGATAATTGCTTTCAATGAGTTCTTGTTATTACTGATAGTTTAGAGATTTAAGATTTACCAAGAGGATCTCATTACAGCTGAGTATTCTTGGGTGTCAAACACTTCATTGTGCTTTGTTACAGGGAATGCTGATGTGTGTGTCATTATTTTCTTCGTTTGACATTATAATCTTGACTTTGTCAAAGTTATCTCATCACTTCCCACAACTCCAATTCCTCTGTCTTCCTCTGAAATGATATTATCACCAAACCTGAATCCTCATTGTGTGGTATATCTACTAGTAACATTGTCACTGTATGTAGTAAAATATTTGTATTGAAACTGCTACCTGACTCAGTTAAATTTATACAATTTGGATAAGAATGTCTTCTGAGAGGTTGTTGTGCAGATAGTAAGGATGTGTGTTTTTTGATAAAAGAGTAAATTACAATATATTTCCTCATGATCTAGAAAATGTCTTAAAGATATTGAGACTGAATAGATTAAGATAAAGTAAATAAGACAAAATATTCCTGATAACATAAAGAGAGATGTCTGCCTGAGAAACCACAGGGGTCTGGACTGTGGAAGCTGGTTTGGAAAAAGTTGATACATAGTTGTTGGAATGTTGTTTTGGAGCTCCGTAGGCAGACATATTATAGGAATGGGTAAAAAGTTACTTCTCATTTTCTTTATTCAACATTTTAGAAAGTTTTCTAAATTAATGTCTTTTCACATATAACTTTTTTTTTTTTGCCTTTATGTATCTCTGTCCCCACAAACTAATTTAAAGCTTCTTGTTTTACTGTGAGACTTTCTATTCTTGGTAATTTTATTTTTCATAATGTCTCTTTTGTCTGATTTTCAATAATAATACCATGTTTACTGAACTGAATTTAATATGTCTTTTTATCCCTCAATACTATCAGACATTACTAAATACCAACAACTGCAGGGAAAGGATTAGAAACATAATCATCCGTATACCTGGGATCTTAGGGGTTGTAGCACACATATGAAAGAAGAAGAATCCATGACTGTAGTGAAGAAAAACTTAAAGTTGTGGTTCTTCTACACAATGGAGTATTACTCTGCCATAAAAAATGATGAGTTTGAATCATTTATACTTAAATGGACGTGCCTTGAGGATATCCTCATAAGTGAAATAAATAGGTCACAGAGGTGTAAATGTTGTATCTTTTCTCTGGTATGAGAAAATAAAGATGTAAATGAGTTCTAGAATGTATGTTTTATATTGTGACATAGAAAACACTCAAAGCGTAATGGAGTAAAGAGGGAAAAATAATAAGATTATAACAAAAAGAAAAGAAACAAAGTTTATCTATATAGGGGATGGGGGTGGTAGGGTGGGTAGGGCTATGGGAAAATGAGAATTAAGTTGTGTCATATACTGTACAAATTCTCATTGTTGAATGCAATCATGATATGTATATGTAATGTACCAATAAAAATTTCAACTGAAAAAAACCTTATAGTCCTCAATATATGTTTTGATAACATTCTAAACCCTAATCAGAACTGGAATCAGGTTATAGATTATCCATCTGTTGTCTAAATATTAGAACATGATGTCACTTAGTATTTTAAATCATATCAAAAACAAGACAATTTTATTTTACTATTCATTTTAAAATACTGCCTTCTCAGGCCGGGGAGTTAGCTCATTGGTTCCGGCGCCTGTCTTGCAAGCGCAAGGACCCGGGTTCGATTCCCCGGTAACTACATACCATACTGGGTGTGGAGACTCACCCCAGCAGCAGTCAGTACCACAAATCACAGTGCTGGGCGTGGTGGCTCACACCTGCTATCCCTGCACATGGGAGGCAGAGGCAGGAGGATTGCTCTGATGTGAGTTTGAGGCTGAGCTCAGGGCCAGCCTGAACTACAAAGAGAGATTCTGTCTCCAAAAACCTAAAAAAAAAAAAAAAAAGGAAAAAAAAAAGAGAATAATGCCTTCTTAATTCATGTGTTATAAATATATAAATATACTGATAAGACTTAATGAAGTTATACAAGTTTTTGCAAAATTACTAACGGGAATATTAAAATTTATAACTATATTTAAAATAAGTTTATGAATTAATGAGCTCAGACTAAAATTTTGATAAAAAGTTTTTACAATTTAAAACTATTTAAATTTTGATGTCACCATATACTTGCACAGTTATTAGTAGCTTAATATCTAAGATAGGTATTTAGTCATTATAAAGTAAAAGTGTAAACACTTTAAATATAAATTTGACACGTACAGTTAAACACTCTTTGTAAAGTTTCCGTCTACAGATGGCTTGCATATAATGCTGCCTCAAAGGGTAGCTGAAATGATATTTTTTGGTCTGAAGATGGTACAGTTCCTAGACATTAATATGAGATCTTAGGCATTCTGTGCTTTTTATCCTTTCTAAAATATAAAACTATCAGTAGAAACAAATTATTTTAAAATGCAATTGATAGATACGTCAGTATCATGATTTAAATGTTATGAAATCCAGAAGTCAATATTAGGAATGTGACTAACACACTCTTAAAATACACTTCATTTAACTGATAGCAAATAGACCATTTTTCTAATATCTGTTGTATTAAATAATAGTAACTGAGTATATGATCTAATTTAGCATAAAATATAGCAAATCTTATCTGCAGAATGCAAGCTATCAAAGACAAGTTGGTATTTTTAGATTTGAATCATTATTAATACTATATATAATATATAGTATTACATATAACAATATAATATATATTATATATTTATACATATATATGTACACACGTATATTAAATGTATATAAGTGTATACACACAATGATATGCTCAACATTGGAAATTTGTACTAGCATATAACATGACTAAATTCTTCTTTTCCCATTCCTCTACTCACTATATAACACTGCTCCAGCCCCTATATACATAAGCTTCATTCCACTTTTTCTAATCATCATAAAGACAATTTTTTAATTTGGCTATCAGTATATTTTTTCATTTCAATCTTTTAAATTGTTTTAAATTTAAAATAATTATACTTTTATTTTTTATCATATTTTTAATATAAAAGGAAATATTTTATTCTAAAAGGATATTTGCTTACAATACCATTTATTATATACTTCTTTATCTATTAGTTACTCTTAAATAAAACTTGATACAAAAGTTAAAACTCTACCTAGGAATCTGATATTAAGTCCTAGAAAACATCTGTGTGATCCTTAGAATGTAATGGGAATTTGAAGACTCTTACAAGTAATTTTTTTCCAGTGTTCTACAGAACTTTAAATACATATTGTTTTAAATAAAAATTGATATCAAAAAGATTAATTCTAGCAAATGATTGCATAATAAAAATCATTAACTGAATGTAATCATGAACTGCTTTATTTGAATTTTACATATTTTATAGTTTAAAATATAGTTAGCTTAAACTTAAAAAGTAATTATTTTAAAACAGAAGAAATGCTTATAGTTTCATTTATTTAAACTGTTAATTTTAAAGATTAGTTTAATATTCAAATATTTGCCATAGTATTCCCTGATATTATTGGAATGTAATATTACAAAAAATTCTCATAAAATATGCAGCCTGGTGAAAAGGAATACAGATGGCTTTGTTTTTAAAATTAATGAAATTGGAGAAATGTTCCAGATTGACAATAAAATGTGTTGATAGAATCATACTCCATTTACTGACTTCACTAGATAAACAGGAAAATAACAATAGTTATGCTGAGAACTAAGTTTTTTATTATTTTTGCAAAATATATCAATGAGTGGGAGTATTACTTGAATGTTAGCATTTATGTAGATAAATATAGATTTTTTTGTTATTTAAGCAAGAGACACTTATGATTTTCATGTCTTTGTAAGTTTTTTAAACTAGTTTAATTTTGTTGATCTTGAGTATTTTCCTTAATCCTGTCAAAGTGTAAGTCATTTTAAAAACTATTATTTCTCATATTCAAAAATATAGTGTCTCTACAGGTAAAAAATAAAAGTTATATAACAATCATTCATTAGGAAATATGAAAAACAAAATATAATGATATCTTTAAAACTAGAGATTACAGATTATTTTTACTGTTTGTTTTGCATTTGTTGCCACATTGATATTGTGGATGAATGATTTTGTACTACTGAATGAATTTAAAGGATTCTTGGAATAATGATTGATTACAGAAAATATTTTTCTTTCAGTCCTAATTAAGTTAATCAATGTTAGATTCTTTCTTCCCACTATTTACAACATATATGGGGGAAAAAAAATCTAAACCAAATATATAAAATGGCCTTTTCACACACTGGGGAGAAAGCTAGTTGTGTACTCATATCACTGAAAGGAATAATTAACATCAGTAAATTAACTGATTTTCTGGAGGCATTCATAGGATTACAGTGCACAGACAGGGAAATTAAAGATAGCTATTTGTTGTGGGAAATGGGAAGATCAGTCAGAATTGAAGGAATCAAAAATGACTTTGTAACAAAAAAGTAAGGAAACAAATTTTATATATATGGGGGGGTGGTAGGGTGGGTGGGGCTATGGGAAAAATGAGAATTAAGTTGTGTCTTATACTGGTACAAATCCCCATTATGGAGTGCAATCACGATGTGTATATTTAATGTACCAATAAAGATAATTAAAAAAAATGACTAGACAATGAGAACAGTTACAGATAAGCAGCAGTGACTGAAAAAGTGGGAGTGCTGTGCACAGGGGAAACACTGAGCTTCAGGTGAAATTTTAACAAGCCAATAAAGACGAGCTACTGAATGAAGAACGAGTACTAAGGAATTGTAAGATGAAAAAAAAAATTCAGCTTTCACAGGACAGTAAGTTAATCATTTTCTACCTGTCACGGTAGAAAGTTTTTGTTATCAACTAGAAATTCTGTTACCAACTAAGGAAATCATACCAAAATATAATGTATTGGTCCTGTTACAGTTATTCTATGGAGTGTATGTGAATTCCACATCTAAGCAGATATCTTTGGAAGAATACATAACTTTAATCTTTCCTTTTCAAACTGTGTATATTTTATTTATGTATTATTTCATCCGTTTATGTTTTAACAACCAACAAATTCATTCAAGTTTCAATGCACAAAGGAAACATGGCTTTACACAAACTAATATGGCCCCATCAAGGAAAGAAATAAAAGAAAAACTTCATTTATAATACCATAATAAGCATCCAAAATTTAGGAATAAACTTAACTAAGATAAATGACTTGTTCCTTGAAAGCACAAAATATAAATGAAAGAAAATAAAGATGCATTGTAGATTGTTTTCCTAAACAATCTACAAATTTAAAGAAATATCAAAGATTCAATGAGATGTTCTGTAGAAAGAGAAAAAACCTTAAAATTTTTATGAAACTATGAAATATGAATAATTCATATCACTGTAAAGAGCACAAAGCCAGAGCCATCATATTCTGTGATTCAAAAATGTATTAAAAATCTGTAGTAATTCCCATGATATGGTAATAAACATACAGAATTCTGAAATATGGAAGAACTCATTGAAAAAAATTAGACATATAGAGTTCACATATCTTCAACAAAGTGTCAGGAATACTCAATGGAAAAAGAATCCAAGAATAAAACATTTCTATGATACACCATCATCCAAAGTCTTTTCAGAATGAATTTAAGACATTCATGCAAAATCTTAAAATTTAAAATTCCTCAGAGAAGCATTCAGGAAAAATCTCTTGACATGGGTTTTAGCAATGGTTCTTTGAATATAACGCAAGAGTGCATTCAACAAAAGCAAAAAAAAAAAAAAATAAAAATAAAAATAAAATAATAATAAATGAAGTACAAACAAACTAAGGAGCTCAGCAAAGCAAAAAGTTCACAATGTGACAATGCAATTTTGAATAGAACAGTTGCAAATCACATATATGACAAGAGCTAAATGTGTAAAACATAAAAGATGTCTATAACTCAATAACAATGCTGACAAAAAATACCCTAATTTAAAAATTGAACAGAGGCTCGAGCCGACTTTTCTCCAGAGAAAATATACAAATGGTGAACAGCTGTTTGGTAAAATATTCAACCACACTCACGATCAGGGAATTTAAATGAAAACTACAATGGAATACTTCTTCACACCTAATAGCCTGGGATTTGTATACTCTGAAATAAAGAAAATAAAAAGTGTTGATGAAAATTTGGAGGAAATTGAGAGCTCTATATAATACTGATGAGAGTTCAAAACAGAACAGCCTTCATGATAAAGTTTATTGAAGTTCTTAAACAATTAAAACAGAACTATCATATGATCAAGCAGTCCCACACCTCAGGGTATATTCAGAGTATGACTGAAATCATGACCTCTAGTAGAAAATCTCCACTTTCACTGCAGCATTAAATTTAATAATCAAGATTCAGAAACAAATTAGATATTCATTCACAGATAAGTGGATTTTTATTTTTAAACATTGATATGTATACACCATGGAATATTATTCATCATTTTAGAAGAAAGAAATCAACCTATTATATGTTAAAATATAAATAAATTTTGAAGCTATTATGCTAAGTAAAATATATTACTCACAAAAAGAAAGGTACAATATGCTGCCTGTTATTGAGGTATCTAAAACAGACACTTATAGAGGCAGAGAAGACAATAGTTGCTGTCAGGAATTAGAAAAAAGGAGGAAATGGATAGTTTCTGTTCAGTAGAAGCAAAGATTCATTTAAACAAGATGACTCAGGGCCGGAGATCTGCTGTACCAACTCCTGCCTAGCACTGATACTATCATATTATTCCATTTCTACAATTTTGTGAAAACAAAAAAAAAATCACCTTATTCACTTGCCACAATACAAGGTTAGAGTTATAATAAACAAACCTGAAAAACTTTACAAATAAAACTAAAAATTGTAGAGGAAAAAAACAAAACACATTTTTCTACTCTGATTAACAATACCATAGTGAATAGTATACCACTTTCCAAACAAAATTTTAAAAGAGACTGTATTGGTTTTCTGTACTTCCATTCATCTTTAGAAAGTAATAAATGAAGTAAGAAAAAAAAAAAGTATTAGAACATGTACTTTTAAGAATCTGCCTTTAGAACTGGCTGAAGAAATCAACAAATGGGACCTCATTCTTTTAAAAAAGCTTCTGCACAGCAAAGGAAACCACCAACAGAGCAAAAAGGCAACCAACCATGTGGGAAAATATCTTTACCAGCTGTTCCTCAGACAAAGGGCTACTATCTAGAATATATAAAGAGATAAAAAAAATCAGCCCACCCAAATTTAATGACCCAATTCAAAAATGGGCATCTGAAATGAACAGATATTTTTCAGAGGAAGAAGTAAGAGCAGCTAAGAAGCATATGAAGAAATGCTCAACATCATTAGTCATTAGAGAGATACAGATGAAAACAACACTGAGATTTCATCTCACTCCACGTAGAATGGCTGCCATTTCAGAATCAGCCAACAGCAAATGTTGGTGAGGCTGTGGAGAACAAGGAACCCTTCTCCACTGTTGGTGGGAGTGTAGACTCATACAACCCCTGTGGAGATCAGTTTGGAGATTCATCAAAAAGATAAGATTGGAGGTCCAATTTGACCCGGCCATTGCCCTACTAGGTATATACAAAGAAGAATTAAAAGACTCATATCACAGTGACATATGTGCACCCATGTTTATAGCAGCCCAATTTGTGATTGCTACACCTTGGAAACAACCCAAGTGTCCATCAACTGGAGACTGGATAAAAAAGCTGTGGCTCTTCTACAGAATGGAGTATTACTCTGCCATAAAGAATGATAAGTTTGAATCATTTGTACTTAAATGGACATACCTTGAGGTTATCCTCATAAGTGAAATAAATAGGGCACAGATAGGTACATATTGCATCTTTTCTTTGGTATGAGAAAATAAAGATATAAATGAGTCCTAGAATTGTATGTTATATACTGTGAAATAGAAAATGCTCAAAGTAAAACAGGCAGAAGGGAGAAAAATGATGAGATTATAACAAAAAAGTAAGGAAACAAATTTTATGTATATGGGGGGGGTGGTAGGGTGGGTAGGGAAAAAATGAGAATTAAGTTGTGTCTTATACTGGTACAAATGCCCATTATGGAGTCAAATCATGATGCATTTATGTAATATACCAAAAAAAAAAAAAAGAAAAGAAAAAAAAAGAATCTGCCTTTATCTATGCTACTTTGTTTCGTAGAAAATACTTTGTGATATACAGAAACCTACTGAGAAAAGAATTTAGCATATATACAATGCAGGGATACGTCTCCATGTGCAAGTAATGAACAATGCTAATAATGAATAATTGGAAGTCCAAAAAAAAAGTCCCTAAAATACGAAACTGTAATAAAATAATATGTGAAAGCTATAGGATTTTACTGAGAGAAAATGAATATTATTAGTGAGGAGCAATGAAATGTTTGTGATTTGAAAGGCCTACTAAAAATTAGTATTATCTTTTCAAGTGAAGATAATAAGGAAGAAAGTCTGAGTACCACTATCAAGAACAAGTTTGAATTTGAAGCAATATTACTATTCATAATAACAGCTTCTTTCCACTTTTGAAATTCATTGCTATAAAGATTTTAATATTTTTATTAAATGAATGTCACTTATTTTTAAGTACATAATAGTAGACAGCAAAGGTTGGTTTTTTTTTTTCAAAAAACAGCATAAAGTACATTTGCTCTTGCATTCAAAATAATAGATTCTTCCTCACAAATTATGTTTTAAAGATACTTAAATCTTGGGAATAATTAACTTGCCTTAAATGGAAACACTAACTTAAAGAAAAATTTTTCAGCTGTCCCCACAGCTGTCTTCCTAACGCTGAATACATAATAACATTCTGGTGCTATGGCATATGTACAACAAGCATTATCATACTGCTTTCTGATGAGCAATATTATTCATGATCTTCCACAATAAGTTGTGCTTAAAATGAAGACAGCTGCTAAAGTAGATTCTTTCATCATGTGCATATATTATTAAATTTGCTTCAAAAATGGCAATGAATCTGATTTTAGAGGTGGAAGAGTGTCTTTACATAAAAGCAAACAAACTCTACAAAAATCAAACAGGTCTTAAGCACTGTATGTTAGCCAGTCATTTTGTTAAGTATCTTGTAATTAACTGCCTCTAATCTCTACAACAATTCTTGGAGTTAATTTATTTTCTGCTTTTCTGAGAGTGTACACAGAAGTGTTACAAATATGAAAGAAAAATCCCAATTTTAAACAACTACTCATTGAGAAAACAAGAAGAGGATAACATCAATGTCCGTGAAATGCTTCCTATCTCCTGGCCCATTTTTCTTCATAAAAGGCTAAACAACTTAAAATGAGAAATCAGGAAATAAAAAAAAAGAGAATTTAGTAAACTTGATATTTCATATCTAGTTAAATTAATTCCAATACAAAATTGTAAATTTTAGCAGAATCCACATAACCTGTAATTTTATCTTTTTTAAAAGGAAGAAAATATTTAAAATTTTGAGTTCGTCACTGTTGAGCAAATTTATGTTTCTATAGATAAAAGAAGAAATTATGTTATAATATGCTAAAAATTAGGATTAGAGTGAATAATGAACAGTGAAGATAGCATACAAGGCAAGGCCTATTAAGATACTTGACTTGGCGCCTCTGGTTTCTCATCAAAATTTCTCAAAGATGCCGGGCGTGGTGGCTCACGCCTGTAATCCTAGCACTCAAAAGGCAGAGGCAGGAGGATTGCTGTGATGTGAGTTTGAGGCTGAGCTCAGGGCCAGCCTGAAATACAAAGCGAGACCCTGTCTCAAAAAACTTTTTTTTTTTTTTTTTCTCAAAGCATGGAATTTAAAAGCAGCAGGAAAGACACCAGTCAGTCACTCCTGCAGGTAGCGCAGCTCCTTGCATTGAAGGTGTGCAAAACAATGGTTCGGTTGTTATACTTGCTGCGATGTGATAGGAATGGTAATGCTGTATCCCAGTTCAGCTCTCCCAGTTATAGAAGCACTGGCCCTCTCCTAATGTAACTCTAGGAAGGACGACTGTACTTGTGGTTGTTCTCATATGGCATGATAGACAAATGAGCAGATTGTTTGCTTCAAAGCACCACCAAGTCTTATTGCTTTAAAGTTAGCAGCAGTTTGACCCATGCAGCTAAGCTGATTACTGATCTGAAAATGGACTTGTTCCACAGTAGGCATTCAAGAAAGCCATCTATTTCTGGTACTGAATAGGTATAAATTCAATTAACATTTTACATCTCAGTATAATCTAATACGCAGCTATAACTTTCATGTTTACTTTTAATATAGCTTAAAAACTCAACCGTGTTGTATCTACATCATATAATCTTAGTAGCAGCTTTAATGCTCAAAATTTTATGAAGTCTTTCACACAATATTTGCCTTAGTTACTTTTTTCTGATTGGTCAGACAAAGTATGAAACACGCCAAGTTAAAGGGAAAAAGGTTTATTTAATTTTTAGTTTGTAGAGATTTCAGCCCATCATTGCCTGACTCTAGGGAAGAATGACAGATGACAGAGGAGTGTCCGAGAGAAAAAAAAAAGAAAAAAACAGTTCACAGCACCCAGGTAGCAAAAGCAACAACAAAACCTAAATGGTATCTTTCTACCCCTTTTGTATTATCCATGCCCTGGGATTCAAACACATCAAACCAATCAGACTACTGGTCTAGTAGTCACACCTTCAACCCCAGTATCAGCTCTAGATTTAACCACCTCTGAAAATGCTGCCTATGACTGGATAAGACTCAGGCAGGGACATCTAGACCCAAACTGAAATAATATTAAATATTTAGGTTTTCAGATTGTTAATACTTAAGCAAAATTGTAATAAAATAAATAATTTGGTTTATTGAATCATTAGACATGGTGTAGGCAAAAAAGAGGAACAGAATAACCAGAATAATTTAAATTAGACAAATAGAAGCTTAAGTATTTACTTATTCTTGACCAGCTAAATAATCGTGGATAGTTTTCTTAACTATTCAGGTCACAGATCCAAGTCCTAGACCTGAAAAGAAACTGCAATGTAAATTAAAACCCTGAAGAACTCTTTTAATAAGAAGGATATATATTTATAACTTCTAATAATTTAGTATTTTATTTAATGTAGGGAGTAAGCCATTTATAGCATATAATATAAATTTCTAGTATTGTGAATTTTACTCTAATAAGAATAAGGTAAGTCTATTCTGCTATATTTAGATAGATTCCTTTACATAGATTTGTAAAAACTTTGCATCACATTTAATGGGCGAGTTGTTTAAATTATTTTCTTTCTTCATTTATATTTGATGTTCCTATTGATGTTTTACAGCATTTAAAAGTCTAAGGTTTAATTTTACTTATGTAAATAAGTTTAATAGAAATCCTAAAAGACACAAGATAACATAATATACAACAAAAAGATAAAATTTAGAGATATTTCTAAGATTATGCCTTTGTCAGATACAAAATCTCGTGAGAGTTCACACACTTGTGCTTTGACAAAAATGGAAATTTTCATTCTTAGTCATTGTATTCTTTTCTTGAGACAATGTCTCGCTTTGTATGTAGTTCAGGCTGTCCCTGAGCTCAGTCTAAAACTCATATCACAGCCGTCTTCCTGCCTCTGCCTCCTGAGTACTGGGATTACAGGCGTGAGCCACCACGCCTGGCACTGTGGTATGTGGCACTGATTACTGCTGGGTGTGAGTCTCCATACCCACTATTGCTATGTGGTTAATGGAGATTTAACCAGGGCCCTTGTGCTTTCAAGACGGATGCCAGAACCACTGAGCTAAATCCCCAGCCCATTTCTTGATAGCCATTTGTAGAAATGAGATACATTTAAGAATTAATTTGGATGATAACTATAAAGTATACCAGCAATTAAAATTTCCCAAAAAACTATTAGAAATAATAGGAATATTCTCTAAATATTTATTTAGAATGTGTAGTGCAGGAAATCTAGATATAAGACATTTTAACAATCAAAGAATTCTAAAAACTTCCTAGCTTTAACTAGAAAATAATTCTCCTATAAACAGTAATTTTCTTATAAAACATTTTCACCCTGAGTTTACACCAATGCTAAGTATATTTATTCTAATATTATAAACTGGATAGTATGCTTTGTAATTTCCTGTAGAAAATTATAATATATATTTTATTTTTCTTTGACTGTAGTAATTATTTCAGGGTACATAATTAGCCTTTTGGTACTATAGTGATTAAGTGAATCATTGTTTTTTTTTTTCTAAAGTCATAACCTACTTCTTACTTTGAACTCACATTCACATTGCCTCCTTTGGTAAATTTATACTTTCTAAGTTAAAGATTTTTTCTGCATGAGAAGAATGCACTAAAGCTATCTCCCTGGGTAATGATCCCAGTGTCTGTGGTTTATATACCATCAATCTTATTACTACAGAATCACGTCTATAGTGCAATAGCTTAATTACTTATATATTAATTCATTATAGAATTTTCTCAGAGCTGCTGAACTTTATAATTGTGACTTTACTAATTTTCCAGGAACATAGGATCATATTTAACAGATCTAATTAATTCTAACATGATTCTTTAAAATAATCTCCTGACTTTTACTCTTTCATAATTTTCCTCTATCTTTGAATATTTTTGGGTTTTACATTTTTCATTTTATATGATCAAAACAATAACTAAAGTGAATAACAAAGAAAAATACCTTTCATCATCTGATTTCCTTCTTTAGTGTCAAGCACTTGCAGCTTCTTTGTGGATACATAAAATCAACAAGATGGAAAACTTGGAGAATTGTTTCAATGCATGTCACAAATTTTGTGATGGTGACATATCAATATTGAAGAAAAATTGACAAACATATTTCTTTTTAAAAGTTTAATTGGCATTTTTAATATATTTTAAAACAATATTTCCCTTAGATTTTCTGTCTTCTTGTAAGAACTTTTTTCTTGGGGCCAGGGATTTGGCTCAGTGGTTCTGTTGCCTGCTCTGTAAACACAAGCAACCACATACAACAAAGCTGGGCATGATGATCATACCCAATAACCCTCAGTACCACATACGACAGGGTCAGGAGTGGTGGATCACACCTGTAATCCCAGCACTTGGGAGGCAGAGGCAGGGGGATTGTTGAGATACAGGCTGAGTTCAGGGCCAGCCTGAACTAAAAAGTGAGACAAAAAAAATGAAAAAAAGAGCTTTTTTCTTAATCTGCATTTTACTCATTTCCTACCATGCATTCAGGAGTTTCTTTATATTTATTTAGATAGAGAGTAGGCCAAATTCAGAATTTGTTGGATTTAAACATGCACTTCTTTAGAACTATGAAAATTTCTCCCTGTGCGTATTTTTGTTTACTTGTTTGCTTTTATATATTTGTGAAACACTCAGTAAATATTAATATATTATGTGTTAAAATGTTTCATCATGTTTCGTATGTTTTAAAATGTTCCTTATTACAACTACGCTTTAGCTGGCATTTTTTCCAGCCTACTCTTATGGCTTGTGTTACACTGTCCCCCAAAGCCTCATGGGGATGAAGCAGGGCTTTCTTTCACAGAGTTGCCCAAAACTGGAGTATGTGAGGCAGGCATTAAGGACATGTGGTTCCTAAACATGTGCACATGAGTGACTGGTTGGGCAGCACCCCAGTCCCGTGGTCTGGGTGGAATAAAAGGGGCGGAAAGATGATGCAAATCTCTTGTTACCTTTGCTACCTTGTGCATCCTGCTTTGTTTCCCCTCCCTGAGGCCTGTTTACCATCCCTGCCTTGGAGCCAGCTAATTATGGACAGAAAGCTCTATGAACTGTGAGCAAACAAACCCCTTCCCTTTAACTTTGAGTGTCATGTGTTTTGTCTCTTGAAGAAGAAAAGAGTTTCAACACACATATTGCATATCAATGCATGACTTATTTTATTAAATCTCATTTTAATGACACTACTGAATTTAATAATATTCAGCCTTTCAAGCATGAAGAAAAAAGATGCATTTTCAATGACAAAACTATCCCTTATTCTTCATTTCTATATTCTAAATGTAAAATATTTAATGGTAATTACTTATCTCTGGCTACTACTTTATGTGAATATTCCATAGGCTTTAGGGTTTTTTCTATTGGTTAATTTTTAAATTTTTTTTTTTTTTTACATTTACTTACCAATTTAGTCTCTTTCTCATTCCTAGAATAGAGCCACCATGGCTTTGAAGAGGGGTGGTACAATCAGATCACAGTTTTCAAGAGTCTATTCCATACTGACTGGAAGTAAGACATAAATATTATGGTGGAAGTGTGTATGGGAGAAAAACTGCTCATCATGGCCATCAAGAAGCAGAGAGTGCAAAGATAAGATCCCAAATACACCCCTCCAAGATATACTCCCAAGGATGCACTCCCTCCAACCAGGGTTCACCTCTTGATGCCATAACATCTCTGAGCTCAAGTGATCAACACAATTATGAGTAACATACCTCTACAGTTCAGTCCTCTTTCACGAGCCCCACCTCCATCCACCAAACATGACTTTTGGAGAATATTTTAGATTTAATAATTATTTTAATTTGAATCAGAAATTTTCTATTAAAATCTACAGAAAATATAGCACACTTTGTTAGCATTATCTGTACACATTTGGGTGTGGTAGTGGTGCTGTAGCCATTGTTTCAACCTTGTCTTTGTTCTGATTGTTCTTCTTGACTTTACATTTTGTGTATATCTTCCTTCTCCTTCCATTAGTTCCTCATTTTTCATTCTCCTTTTAGTCTTAGTTTGTGTTTTTATTCTGAGACATTTTCCTTATAATCTAGAGCACTAATGGTCCAAATGAATCATCTCTCTAATGTTCTTTTAAGAATTTCATTTTATTCCATTTTGATTGCTTTACTATTTTATATTTATGTACCTCTCAAGATATTCCCTCACTGCTCTAAAATGTAGTAAGCTATGAGTCATTTGTTATTTACAGATGAATCTGCAGGTTAATTGGGCCTATGTGGGGCAGCTGTTCTGCTCCAGTGATACCTAATGAGGCCGCTCTCAACTGGAAGCTCACATTAGAATGTTCAGGAGGCAACTGTATGTGGCTGGGTGATGGTGCTTGTCACTGGCTCAGAGCTGAGGAGCTGAGTTTGGGCCATTAACCAGAGACTCTCTTCCACTGGCCTTTTCATGTCAACTGAGCTGTTTTATGTTTAGAAGTGGCTCCCAAGGATGCCACAGTGAAAGCTGGTGACTGTCATCTAGCCACAGAGCCTGAGCAGAATCACATTGGTCCTGTCGACCAAAGCACATCAAAGGCCTCCACAGACTCAAAGACAGGGATAATGTATATCACTTCTTAATAGGAAAAATGGAAAATATTTGTTTACATTTTAGTTCTCAGACTCTTAATAATTCTCAGTGGTAGTGAATGTCACTTTGTGCTGAACCTCCAAATCTTAAGGGGGACTTGTCACTCACCAGTACAGTCCTCTTTAGAGAACAGTTAACTTTTTCATTCAGTGTGTTTACATCAATATTTATAAGCGATAAAAATAAACCTATTAAATCTTCATACATATTACCCAGTCAGTAATAATTTAATTAAATTCAGAACTATGAATTTGAGATAAAGACGCTGACACTGCTAAATTAAATTAGAAGAGATATTATTATTTTGGGACTCTCTAGATGTGGTAATTTCATAACATCATGAAAAGCTGTCTGTGATGAAATTTCCCTGACAATCTAACATAATAATTTGGTATATTCCTACTAATTTCACACTCAAAAGGAATTTATGTAACCAAAAAGAACTAGTATGTTTCCCATTTGTCCTTTGGAAACATTCAGGGAAGCTCTTTTATGAAATTAAAATAATTGAAAGGAAAGAAATGGAAAAGAAAGATAATTTAATTTTCAAATGTTAAGAATGTTTTTGATACTGATTGATTTTAAGAAATGAAAATTAATTTAGAAAACATGATAATTGTAATTAATATGATTATTATAATAGAGAAAATTTGTAAAATAAGTATGATTATTAAAATTGTCTTAATATTGAAGTCTCTTCTGCTATCACTACTAAAATATAAGTAGTAGTGAAAATACACTGGTGCAGTCCTGCTAGTACACATCTGGGGCTTAGGAACCATCTGTCAGAATTTGGGCAACATCTCGGGGCCACTGATGCTCCTAGGATTTTAAGGAAAGCAGAAATAAGAGTAACAAAGACCCAGAAAATCTCGAAAGCTCCAAGACAATGCGAAGGTCTGTTGGATCTCATAACTTGACCTACAGCAAACTTTTCCCCACTTGGACTTCATTAAAGGTTCATGTACAGGGATCACATGGAATGCATGTGATTAAAACAGAGTAAATTCTGAGAGAGTCATACATTCCACATGCTCCTAAGAGTGCTCAGGTCTGTCAATCATTTCTGTAAACTGTGTTCAGAGAGACCACAAAGGGTGAACAGCACTTAAATGCTAGACTGACTCATATTTCTTTTCCTTATCCCTCCCCTGTCTTGGCATCATTCTTCCAACTATTGTCATGCTTTTATTTCAATTGGTATGAACTTGGATGCTCTGAACATACTTTTCCTATTTAGTTCAATAAATCTAATTATTTTTCCTTTTACTATTGTGTGTATTCTTATAATTATTTGCTTTGTATACCTAAGAATCTTGAATCTATTTCTCAAAGTGACATATATAGTATCAATAGTACATTGGGTTTACATAAACATGGACTGGTTTGCTAACTTCTTTAAAAATATTACTCTTCTAAAACTCTCAAGTTAATTTTCTAGGTGCTTATTTACCCTACAACTTCAAAACTTAATGTAAGTTGACTTAAACAATGTGTAGTCTTTTGGAATTTATCTTTTCTTACTCTGGTCAGTAGTTGTCAGAGTTATCTTTGTTGTGTTTAAATGAAATCTGTGGCTTTTTATTGTTTTTAGAATATTTAACAAAATAGAATATCCACATATTGTTTTAAAAGCTATCAAGCTGATTCCAATTTTCTGCTTGTGTGACTAAAGTTGATATGAACATTCTTGCATAATTTTTATGTTAACTATGTTTTTACATCTCTGGGATAAACACTTAAGATCTGAACTACGTTAAATGATTTTTGTCAATCTGTCTATTTAATACATTCTAAAATTAATGTCTAAAGTAGATATATAAATTAAATTATTTTGGAAAAATGAAATATAGCAACTAATTTTTATGATGAAACTCAAGTTCATAGAAAAATAATGAAAATCCTTGAATATATTTGAATTAGTTGAACAGCTTTTTCATTGTGTTAATTTGTGTCACAAAATATTTTTCTAGAAATCATAAATAATTATGACATACAAGAAAGTTTTTATGCACTCAGAAAAATAGATTCTTGAAACTCAATAACCTTTATCTTTATTTCCTTCTTAATAAGTTAAATTTAGAAGAAAAAAAAAATTCTATAATGATCACTTGACCTTGAGTACTGATTATGAATTATATAATTGAGAGAGTTCCAAATAATAATTGCATATGAAATAACTTGTTAAAGCTATAATCAAAATCAGTTAAATCAAGAACATAAATACTGATGCAATCAGTTTTTACACAAATTGTATAGTTCAATACAGCTAGAAGCACATTAAAATAATAACAAATATGAGTTTAATGTAAAAATATATTTTATAAAATATACCGACATTTGCTCAATATGGGATAATTACTGATTTTGTTTATGTTATGTTCCTAATTTTATTGAATATTTTTCAGTCCATAGTAACCAATGTAACTAAACTTACATAAACTGAAAAACTGAGGCTTATGAATGACAAATGGACAAATGACACAGTTACACCCTGATAGAATTTGTGTTATTTTACACAGAATATTTGCAAACAATATTTTATATTTATTTGATAAAATATTACATATTTTGTTTATTTCTAGAATATTATTTCATGGAACCTGATGATAAAAGTAGTCTAGTTGGCTATTCTTTGATTAGCATTTGTAAATATAAACCCACATATATACAATTTCACAACTGTAGATAGTTTATTCTGTCCACTAAAAGTTTACACACATACAAAGGCATATTCATATATGTGCACATAAACAATGGTCCACACACCTCTCCATACATCTTATGGCTACTTGTAGAATATGAATGGTAAATAGTCTGTTCTTTCACGCGCAGCTCTGTTAAAAACAGACATTTATTGTGCCATAAAACAATACAGGAAAATATTTCACACTAGTTTCCCCTACACCACTTTTTAACAAAATAACATAGGCACAACGATGCTCCTGTACCTGCAGTTTACTTGTACATTCACCTAAACAGTTAGTGCATCTGTTGGCCTTTTCTCCAGAAATATGTGAAAATATTGTCCTTAATTTTGGCATGTCCACAAATCCTCCCTGAGGACTCCAGGAGCAATTATCAAATGCTAGCAAATGGCTTCAAGGAGTGGCTTCTAGGGATTTATTATAGCTTTTCAATTTTCTTTGTGCACAATGCATATAATGATTATTAACCATGAGATAGTCAAGGAGAATTTTCTCCCCAAATCCCCTTTTCTTGATTTAACACAGTTTGGGATGCTGTCATTTTCCCCCAAATATGTGTCATTTAACTTCCCATTCAACTATAGTCTACACAGGCTGGAAGCAAACCTTTTTAATTGTTATTGTTTAGCACTTAGTTACAAGTAGTGTTAAAGCTATAGTGTAGATTTCAGCCATGACAATGGTCCTTGATATTTGCAGATAAAAGTACCTTAAGCAATCAGGGTCCACTTTAGAAGTTCATGCAGCCTTTCCCATAATTCTCTGTAATGACTTTTCCAACTTGTCTAATGTGTTAATTTAGTCAAAGCTGAATAGATATGTCTGTGCCTCTCATAGGAAATCTAGAAAACTTTCATCAATAACATCTCTGTCCAATGAGCTGAAGAGGGTTTGAATGTTTTTCACACAAAGATCATGTTACTGATCATTTCAACTTATGTTACAGACACATTTTAAATTATTTTTATAATTGAATGGCTTCTGTTGTAGATAAAACTACATGTCTCAACAGTACAGATAAGTTGCTTTAGTCTCCTTGTGAGAATTCTCATGAAGTACTGAAATCAGTTTCATTTCTGAGATGACTCCTTGATTACTTCTGCTTTGTTTTTGTTAACCTAGCAATCAACTGTCACTGACAGCTCCATCTAACATGCAAATAACAATGTTTTACAGTCAGTATGTGATTCCTATTTAAGAAGTGAATCTTCTAATGCTCACATGGTAGGATGGAAACTATTTGTTTATAATTGTCTTCCCGATTTTATTCAAATGAAATACACATCTATGAACATGAACAACTTTACAAGATCTCTAAAATACATCCATTGGAGTTCTTTAGCAGATAATAAATTAGGAGTTCCTAGATGATATGGCATATTTGAATGAGAATTTTGTTTTTGATACTTCTTAAGAGCAGTAATTTCAGTCTCACATTTTTCAGAACATCAACTCATCTTGTCTTCAGAGAATACATGAGAATGTAAATAGGAACAAATTTCAGAGACTTTTGATGTGGAAAAGTCCTTTTGTTGTCCAAGCTATCCTTTTAGTACTGAGGAACTCAGTGGGGAGGTAAGGCTATAGGACTTCACAGCATGTAAGGAAGGGGCTGTATTTTGTTTTCCACTGGAAGAAGTTTACTGCAGAGCTCCTGAAAGGAAAAGTTCAATTACTCCTAGTCCAGTCTGTGATGATCCAGGTCTGCCGGGTGCGGAGGGCCTTTCTGTTCTTACACAAGTCTCTTCAGAGTTGCCTCAGGAGCTCTGCCTGTCTTTCACAGTCATCGCATATTCACTCAGATTTTCATCCAAAATACATGGCTACAAAAGGGCTGTTTTTTGTGGGGTTTTTTTTTTTTTTTGGTAGGATTTAACTAGAATTAATTGTGACTCTGTAACCTTCTTTCAAGTCAGGCTTTCAAATAGTTGGGCCTGGATTTGCTGCTAGGATACAGAATTGTAAAGCATGCTCAGAAAAGGTCAGCAATGAATCCTGAAATTCCACATAGGTCATTGTAAGTCATATTTCTATGAGTATGATCATTACCTAGTAAACAACAAAGATGATTGTCTTTTTTTTTTTTTTTGCAAGCAACTATATTTAATGACTAAGTTGCCTTACTTCAGTGCATGTGTGGTGTGTGTGTACATCTGTCTTTTGTCTATCTATCTCTCTGTATCCAGAAAAGGAATGGTAAGAATCAATGAAACCAATTTCAAAGCAACTTTTGAGGAAGCAATCTAATGTTGAGTAATACATCAAATGGGACAATGTAGAGAGCCCAGAATAATTCCATACATTTATAATCAAAGGATACAATAATTCAGAATAAGAAAAGGACAATGTCTTCAGCAAGTATAGATCTCGACCATGACAAAGGTCCTTGATATTTGCAGATAACCAAAGTTAAATATTAGTAAATGATAGCACATGAAAATATTTCTGCATCACACACACAGTAGTTAATACAATAGTTAACAGAGCAAGAAAATCAGAATGTCTCAAAGACTGAAAATGATCAACAGATGTAAAATTATGGTCAATATCACTAATTATAAGGAACCTACAACTCAAACCGAAATAAGGCACTACCTCACTTCAACTGTAATTGTTATTACGAAAAAGAGAAAAAAATATATAAAATTAGTACATTAGTGTAAATTAGTGCAATTATTGTGCAAAATAGTATGTAGTTTAACAAGTTAAAATTAAAATTAGACCCAGAGATTAAAATAGGAAATTAATATCAGTCTACTATATGAACTAGCCAAGTGGCTTACAGGATATATCGCAAAAGAAATGAAGTTTGCTTGTGAGCCAGATACTGTTATTCTCATGCTTAATCTGGCATTATTCACATCAGGTAGGATGGTAATCAGCCCCAGTGTCCATCAGTGAACTAGTGTCTAAAGAAATGTGGCTCCTAAACACAATGGAACTTCAGGAAGAATGCTTGGCTTTTGGAACATCACAGGGCAATCACTTTAAATGAATTAATTTAGACCAACAATGTATGAGCATATTTATATGTGGAAACTAAAAACTGACTTTGTAGAAATTGAGAACTGAACAGTGATCATCAGGGACTGGAGAAGAGTAGTGGGAGGGGAGGATGAAGAGATGTTGCTCAATAGATAAAATGCAACATCTATTTTCTTTATCACTTTTTATTGGAACATTTTTGCAGAAAATAATATTATATGGAGTTTGTATATGTACTTAATACATTTTAATGGTTTTTGTCCACTTCACTTTCCTCCCTCTCTGATTTAGCCAACTCTTGCTCCTTTTCCTATTTGCATAAAATTTATTTTCATTGTTTTCCATTTCCATTTTTCACCACTTTTTGTTGTCTTCCCTGTTCTACTTTCCATTTCTCATTAACATATTTTATATTTTAAATATTATTATGTTTTAAAAGCATAAATTTTGGTTTCAATCTCAATATTCAATACATTATAAATTTTAAAATAGAGAAGACTTGAATGTTTTCATTATGTAAAATGTATAAATAAATTATAATGTTTAAGGTGATAGGCAGACACACCTAAATACACAGTATGCACATGAATTTATTGTGTTGTAAAAATATAAAATCAAATAAGTAATAACAATATCTAATACCTGCATATGGTAAGGAGCATGAAATAGCATTTGAATATCATGATTCTCATTGCAAGTTTCTATTTGTCAGCTACTGCTGCTGCTAAACGGCCATCATTATTATTACTATTAAAATGCAAAGAGCTTAGAAAGATTAGCAAAAACAAAGATTAATTTCAAGGAAGACAATGGAGTCTACAAATAGGTCTGGAATAGTTCTGAGAAGAAGAAATATTCAATAATAAACATCGTGGTCTGCTCAAAAATGGACATGAATTCATGACATCTGAAATTTCAACTTCCTTTGTTTTGAGAAAAGCAGATCCACTGTTGGGAGTAGTCTCAAATCTAGCAGCAGCCTCTGCATCAAAAACATAAAATCTGTGTTGTCCAATCCAATATTTTATGGTAGAAAATGATTCTTGTTTGGTCATGGTGAAGAATCTGTGGAGTGAGTAATTGTGGAAATCTGCACCACAAAAGCTCTGTCAGCAATCTGAGTTGAATTGATTGGGCAATAGGAGAGCGGACAATTTGGTTTAATAAGCTACCATTATTTTTGTGGTACTGCTGTGGACCTCTGCTTGAGTTCCAGAACTTAGAAGAACAATCCCTGCCCTATACACCCAGGGAAGTTGCTAAGGAGGCTGACACATGTACACCAGTCACCAATCAGGTTGTCCTTAAACCAGTTTCAAGCATTTAAGGGAATCCTCTGTGAATTAGGGATCCTAGCTTTGCTCTAGATATTGGATGTGGGGTAGAAGTTTTTCCACTGGGACAGCTACACTTGTTTCTGCCAAAACCAAGATGCTTTTGGGGCTTGAACCAGCATCAGTCCTTTATTCAATGTGTCTTTGATACATGACTTTATTGAGGGCTTTTCCACCTTGTCATTTTCGTAGCTCTAACTAAAGTAGTGCACAAAGTACTAGGTTCTTTAATCTACTAAAATTCATCAGTTAAAGTAACTTACAATTATTTCCAATGCTTAAAAAATTCCAGTAAGTTTCTAGGCCTTTTATTTGAAAGAAGCAAAGGTACAGTACTTTTTCTTTTTGTCTTGACTATTAGAATTTCAGTGATTAAAAGCAATTCATCTATACTTAAAGTGTGTATGTTAGTAAGCTTTCCTTCACTGAATAAGCAAGATAATCAAATTTCCCATAAGAAAGGTTTATTTTTGGTTCATACTCTCATAGGTTTCCATCCATGTTTACTATGTCCGTGGCAACACAGTCTGTCATGGTAAGAGCACATGGAGGAGGCCTATTCACACGAATAGGGTCTGAGAAGTAAAAGCAGAAAAAGGAAGGAAGGAGGGCCTGAACATTCTTTTCTTGGGTATGTACCCAGTGGCCAAGCTTCCTTCTTCTAATAGGTCCTACCTTGCTATAGGTTTCACTACCTTTCTGGTAGTGTCATAGGCTAGAGACCAAATTTTAATGAGAAGGCCTCAGAGATACATTTCAGACCTAAACTATAGTATATGTCCCTGCCCTCCAAAGGCTTATGTCGAGCTCACAATGAAAAGTATATCCATTCCATTTCTTAAGATTCTCCTAGCCTCAGCAAATACAGCATTGGTCAAAAATCCAGGCCCACTATCTCTTCCATCACTAAAATCAAACTTACTTGTGACTTTAAAAGCAAAAAAAGAAAGCACGCAATGGTGGAACAGGAGCAGAGTAAGCCTTCCTACTCCAAAGGAACAAAAGGGCATAGAAGGGAAGAGGGGGGCAGAAGCATGACCAAAACTCAGTGAGAAAAACATTAAATCCTAAGAAGCCACGTTCATCCTAAGCAAACTGTAGCATAATGGGAATTTTGTTTTGTTTTGTTTTGTTTTGTTTTGTTTTGTTTGAGACAGGGTCTCAACCTGGCCCCAAGCTCAGCCTCAAACTCACATCACAGAAATCCTCCTGCCTCCGCCTCCCGAGTGCTGGAATTACAGGCGTGAGCCACCACGCCCAGCACTGTGGTATGTGGTACTGGTTGCTGCTGGACATGAGTCTCCACACCCAGTATTGTTATGTGGTTACCGAGAAATTGAACCCGGGTCCTTGCGCTTGCAAGACAGGCGCTGGAACCACTGAGCTAACCCTGGCCCCATAATGGGAATATTTAAGAGTGTGGACAGTTGCACATGTGAATCTTTCCCAGTTGTGGCCCATGTAAACTATTCTGTTAAACTCGTGTGGCTTTGCTTCCTGCTTCAACATGCATTTCATGTTCATGGAATTTTAATTTCTTTGGCTGTACATTGCACTTCTGGATTTGATTCCTTTTCTCACTCCACACACTGCCTGCTGAAGGACTCCACATAGGAACTTCAAGAATTTCTCACAATGGCTCCTTCAGAAGCTATCCCTTGAAATCTCAGCAAAAGCTATCTTGGTAAACCCTACTCAGCTTTATTTATTTTATTTCATTAGATGTTAATAAACTACAAGGCCTTCATATTTTTCTTTAGAACTGTGCCAATTTTTTTAGAGTAACTAGGCAAAGTTAGGTATAAATATTCATAGCATGCAGATTATGTTAGTAAAAAGTGTTAGTCTTTTCAATTTCTTACAGGCTTCTATTTTCCGTATTTTTCATTAATCATCTTTATTTAAATATTAATGAAGTCATTTGCAAATTAATTTTTAGGACTTTATTCTTTATCAGAAACATAACACAATATGTGTGGACATAAAATACAATGTAGGGTCTCAAACAGAGACTATGAAGTTGATTGGCAAAACTGACACCTCTGTTAGGAAATTTGTGTTTTGCCAAAAATAAAAATTGGCAATTTTAGAATTTGTATGTAAATCATAAAAATTATGACTAAGGGAATTGAATTTTCAGAAATATATTTTATAGATATTACCATAACAAATCTTAATATACTCACTCTCATTTGTGGTAAAAGGCAGTAATTTTAGTACTCTTGAAAATAAAGCAGGGGGATTACATATTTAAGTTCAATTGGGGCAATATAGCAACAATAGAAAATAAAAAATGGTTGTGGATATAGCTGAGTACGAATACTTCAAGTTCTATCACTAGTACTAAAATGAAGTCGAAACATCTTAATTCACTGTATCATAAATAATTGCTGAATCCTACTCCATACTTATTCTGGAGCAAGAGAGACATTTTCCATATACTCAAGATTTATTTAATCACCATTACTACTTGTATTAGTCATTGAAGCTGTCAGATGATATGTAGAAGAATTCCAATATGAAAACAGATGATAAAAACACGGTCAGAAGACTTTCTAAAGGTCTGCATTGTCAGAACTGTCTAAATAGTCAATGTTTTATTATAAAGAATTAATTTGTTGTAGTAAAATTTATGACAACTATACCTAGGATGAGATTTTACAGTACATAAAAAGTTTAAAATGTTTAGAAAATAAATTTCACCTAGAGAAGGCTAAATTCTACAGATTGTGTGTTAAGTGCAGCAGAAAAGATTTTTTTGCATGAATATAGGAAAAATGAACAAAAACCCATTGGCAAAGAAACTATTTCAATTTAACCATCAACAATTGATATTGTCCTAAAAGTGCCTGATGTAGGGGTATATAATGAGGGAGAAAATGAATGTGATGGTAATTAAAAAAAAAAAAAAGAGGAAACAAAGCTTATTTATGTAGGGGTTGGGAGGTTGCAGGGCTGAGGGGGGAAGGGGAAAAATGAGAAAATGAGAATCAAGTTGTGTCATATTCTGATACAAACTCTCACTGTTGAATGTGATGATGATGCATATTCATAATGCACCAATAAAGATTTGAATTTTTAAAAAAAAAATAGATTCTGGAATGAAAATAAAAAAATAAGAAAGAGCAGTCCTAGAGAAATTTTCTTATATTTCAGTTAATATATGGACAAAAAGTCTTTATTAGAATATATTTTGCCTTATTTGTATACATTTTTTCTAAGTAATGTTGATGATAAATTCAATGATATATAAAATACATGACTTTAAAATAGGAAAATAAAATTTGAACAAGCTGTGTAGTATGTTAAGCAAAACCAGGACAAATTTAACTGCTGAATCCAAGTATACAGCTAATGTCAGTGACACATATATTTATTCTTAATCACTGATGTAGGGAAAGTGTACTTAAAATATCTGGTAAATTCCTTTTTTTTTTTTTAGGTTTTTTGGGACAGGGTCTCGCTTTGTGGTTCAGGCTGGGCCTCAGCTCAGCCTCCAACTCACATCACAATCCTCCTGCCTCTGCCTCCCGAGTGCTGGGATTACAGGCGTGAGCCACCACGCCCGGCACTGTGGTATGTGGTACTGGTTGCTGCTGGGTGTGGGTCTCCACACCCAGTATTGTTATGTGGTTACCGGGGATCGAACCTGGGTCCTTGCTCTTGCAAGACAGGCGCCAGAACCACTGAGCTAACTCCCCGGCCCTGGTAAATTCCTTTTTAAAAATATGTCTGAATATTAAAACTGTCAAGAAAGAAGAAAAGGAAGAATTAAGGCCAAGTAACATTTTCTTCCTCCACAAAATTACAATATCAGTTTAACCAATGTAAAATACATTTGAATGAAGAATGTCATAATGAGTGATAATATATGGGCTCCATTAAAAATTCAGATGGAAATTTTTCTCCATATTAGGGGTATAAGAAGATGTATAGAGAATAATAACGCATTATTAATTCAGGGTGAGGAAATTTTTCTTCTAAGTTTGAAAACTTGTCACCCAATTTATCTATAATACTCAAATAATACTTAATCCATCAAATATATAGAAATATTCTCTATTATTTCAAAAATTGATAATGAAAAATGCTTTGCATAATTGAAGCAAAAATAAAACTATTCAACGTTTTCACAACCTGCTGTTTTTTTTCTTTTTTCTAATTAAATTGTATCTTAGTGCATTCTCTTACATTCACCATTGCATTTAGTATTATATTTTAATGATTTCTTGAAAAAATCAACCGATTATTTTTCATTATAGGAAATTTTCTGTTTTGTGAGGCATTTTAGATAATCGAACTGAAGTGTTAAATGTTGCTAATATCTTTATTATTCTTACAAATAATACTGGTCAACCTGTCTTTCCACACAAAATCCTTTAATTACATACAGTCACTAGCCTGGCTTTCCTATTTATATTTTGTTATAATTCTAAGAGGACACCAATCAACTGTGAAGGAGAAAAACAAATAAATTACTTAAAGTATTATAATTTAAAAACTATCTCTCTGAAAGTGATTAAACTTAATTAAATCTTTAAAAACTGAACAAGGTTAGTGTTATGTTAGAAGAGAGTAATAGCTTTGCTAATAGATATTTCTATGCTCAGAGTATCATAGATTATTGAAATGGAAAGTTTCATCATACATTATAATAAATAAGCAAAAAGAGATTAGACCAAAATTGTTATTTTTCCTGCAATACCTTTTCCATATTTGTATTTATCAAACTTTTACTATTTATGAGATTAATTTCATACATGACGAAGATTAAATTTTTATTGACTGCACTAAGGAGATCTTTAATTCTTTCTTTGTCTCCTATTCAAGACCTCTAATATTCACCTTTGTACCTTGTGCCAGTCTCAATAATCTCGGCGATCAGTCAGCACACTCCTGGGAGTGTCTGGTGGACCTAGGATGAGTGACGCTGGGTAGTTCCCAAGGTTCCTTGCTCTTTCCTCTCTGTGCTGTTCCATTGTTATTTATCCTCAATCTCCCACCACACATGCCACAGTCTTCTCACTAGCCCCTAAACTGAGAAGTTTTACTCTACCACAACACTCCGCAGTTCCATCTCTGCTTTGGAACCAGTAGAACATTGATTAAATTCCCCAAATTACATCTAAAATTAAAGTGGATCCAAAATTTAAATGTTAAAACAAACTATTAGAAGAGAAATTAAAATACAAGGACAGAATTATAGGAAAGAACTTTCTGAAAAGAACTCCAGTGACACAAAGCAATATCAAGTGTCAATAAATAGAATCATATCAAAATGAAAAATCTCTGCACAGCACAGGAAATAGCCAACTGAGTGAAGAACAAAACCTACAGAAAGAGAAAATAATTTTTTCCAGCTCTTCTTCCAAACCAGGACTTATGTCTAAAATATATAAGGAACTCAAAAATCTAGACTCCCCAAATTTAAATAACTAGTTAATAATTGGAAATGTGAAATTAATAGACATTTCTCAGAAGCAGAATTAAAAATATCCAATTTATTTATTTCCTTTTTTAAACATCAAATTTTTTCTTAAAGCTTATGGATATAGGGACATGGGGTTGTAGGGAAGGCAGTGAATGGGAAAAGGGGAGAATTAAGATGTTAAATATAATGGCACAAATTCTCAATGTTGATTGTGAACATAATAAATGTATAAAATGTACCAATAAAATCAATTTTTTAAAAGGTCTGATATACACATGAAAAATATTCAGCATCTCTGGTCATTACAGAAATGCAAATTAAAACAAAATTGATATTTCATTTTACTCCAGAAAGAATGCTTATTATCAATAAGCATCATTAATCACATCATTAATCATTATTATTATTAATATCACAATTCATAAAAGCAAAATATTAGAAGGATCCTTTTGTTCAATAGATGAACGGATAAAATAAGTGTGCTATTTATACGAATGATATTCAATTCTGCCATAAGTTGTGTGATTTGTAGGAAAATGGATTCATTTGAGATCATAATATTAAGATTAATAAACCAGACACAGAAGGTTAAATGTCATATGGTTTCTGTTATATGAGAAACTTAAAATATAAAGAACAAAATGGGGTATAGACAATACAAAGTAGAGTATAGATCTTTTTTCAAAGGTAGTCACTGTACCACTTGCGATAAATCTCCAGCTAGATATTTGTTCAAATAGAAAGGCCACTAAGATGGAGGAGAGTGAAGTGAGAAGGGAAAACAATGAAAAGGAATTAAGATGTGTTCTGTCCATGTACCAGCTCCTGGAGAGGAATGGAATCATCATGCCCTACAAGCTTGTGCTAATCAAATGTAAACACTGAGAAAATGTTGTGAATCAGATTAAACTTTTTCTCTTTAAGCTGTGAGTTTGGGCTTTGTGTCTGAATAATACTAGATAACTATTTGCTGCATGAAAGCAAACATAAGACATGCCTAAAAGAGGATGTGCAATATTCAAAAGAACTTTGGTATTGTATGTGAGATGTTAAATTAAGCAAATACTTTGAATGTGTGGGGTTTTTTTAACATAAAAACAAAGATTGATATAAATAAATACTTAATATAAGCAATGTAAATGTCACATGAGATAGAAGAATGTGATGGAATGATCTACACTGAAGTAACCAATAAATGCACAAAGAACTTTAAAGTAACATCAATGATAGCTCTATCATATAACTTTACTCAATCTCAGACTTATCCCTAGCTTCAGGCCCAATAGTAATATTCATATTTCTGTCCTAATACATCTTGCAAAATATTATACTGCTGTAATTCTTTTCTCTCATATTTAAAGAAAAATCTTTGAAAGATGAAGAACTCCTACTTACAGTTTTTATATTTTGTGTTCCTGCATATTTTTTTTTAATATCACACATAAGGGGAATGCAAAGTAAATTAAAAATAACCTATAATGGTAGTTTTTACTAAGTAATAATTTCTTTGGAAAGACGATGTACTCTAGAATTTCATATGAAACTTAGTGTTTTAGAAGAATAACTCCAAATTCAAAACACTGAAAATATCCAATTATTGAATTTAGAGCATCTGGAATTTTCATTATTAGTGTGAATCTAAAATGAGACAAGAACTGGAGGACTGTTTAGTGGAGCTTTTTCAGAACACTAAACTTTCTTGTACCATATTACTTGAAATTATGTTTCTTCCTATTTAGCCGAGGGAACTGAAAAATTATTCCTACTTGAAAACTTGCACATGGTTGTTTAGAGAAGGCTTGCGTACAAATGTCAAAATACAAAACTGGCCAATGTAATCTTCAAAGGTGAACAGGTAATCTTGCTACATCCAAGGAACAGAATATCATTTTTAAAAATAAATCAGTTATTAAACCACGAAGATGTGAAGAAACCGTAAACGAATATTGCTAAGTGAAGAAAACCCATGTGAAAAGGTTCTATATACCGTACTCTGGAATAGAATTCTCTGTAAAGAACAGAACTCTGATGAGAATAGAAGCATCAGTGCTTATGATAATGAGGGGAATGGAGTACAGTGGCACAAGCATAGGCTAACGGATATTTGGCGTGAAAATATTCAATCTAATACTGTTGGATTCACATCATTGTACATCTTCCCTAAAACAGAATGCAGAAGACTATGCGTGAACCCCAACGAACACGGGCTTTGGATGACGATTATATGTTGACATAGTTTATTCAGTTATATTACACTGTTACATTCTGCTGGGGGGATGTATAGAATAAGAGAAGGTATATACGTGTGAGGCCACAAAGAATTTCTCTACTTTCAAATTTTTTGTGAATTTAAAATGTACCTCAACTTGATGTTATGTAAAAAAAAATGACGACCTCAAATTTGAGTCAATATTAATCACTATTATACCATCTTTATTCTCTTTAATAAGTCATATGAGGGGCCGGGGAGTTAGCTCAGTGGTTCCGGCGCCTGTCTTGCAAGCGCAAGGGCCCGGGTTCAATTCCCCGGTAAGGTTAAATTCCCCAGTAACCACATAACCCACACCCAGCAGCAACCAGTACCACATACCACAGTGCCGGGCGTGGTGGCTCACGCCTGTAATCTCAGCACTCGGGAGGCAGAGGCAGGAGGATTGTGATGTGAGTTGGAGGCTGAGCTCAAGGCCAGCCTGAACCACAAAGCGAGACCCTGTCTCAAAAAACCTAAAAAAAAAAAAAAAGTCACATGAACTTAGATCATAGCACAAAATTATGTTTTATTAAATAAGATATACATATTTTGTGTGTGTAAAATAATATAAGAATAGCTTTCTCTATTAAGAAAAATTATATTTTTAAGCAAAACGCTTAAATTTTTGTTTGCAAATTTCTAATACAGCCATGATAAGTTTTATCACTACTCCTGTCCCTTTGTTCCTTTAGAAAGCATTCAGGTGATATAAAAATACCTTCAACACTAAAAACATAAATATTTTTTTTTTATTTCTTAACTCTATGGTCTTTCAACTCATAGCTACTTTTCTGGTTATCATTCTTATATTTTTATTTGTTATATTATATTTTTATGACAGTTTTGTTCTTTCTAAAGACTTTTGTACAGCTGAGATTGAACAAGATTCTCTTGGCTGCCACATTGCCTTTGAAGTCTCCATCTGACAAGGTGTATAGCACAGTGCATTCCTTCATGTGACTTTCTCTTCTATTGACATCCATATAAGTATCTCCTGTTTGGACATTCCAGTTTTATGAAACAGTTTTACTTTTGTGAAACTCTGAGACATTTCTGTAATATGAGCTGAACCCATCTTGCCAGCTCTTCACTTGGTTGCACGGAACTCTTGATGAATATACCAAGATGACTCTGCTTTAGTCTTGTGGCACAGACATCTGTATTCTGGACCTGAGCTAGGACATACTCAGGAAGGCTCAAAAAATTACCAACATGAGTAATTTGCCGTATCATTCTTCTGTAATTACTGCCATTTGATAAAGACAGCTTCCTGTACCCTTAAACATTGGAAGAATGGCTGGGAAATTATCTTAAGATACAAGTGAAAAGATTACATAACAGATTGATTATGTGAGAGCTATTTGTTGAGGTTTCATTTATCATATTAACAAAAGATATAATTCAATTACCTTATATAAGATATAACCTCTAAATTTAACCTTTAAAGAAGCATAAGAGGATTTTTGCCCTATTTTTCTTTTCCGAATACCTGTTAGCAAGGCAAAGTTACCATGGAGCAGAAACATCATCAAAAGCTGAGTAATTTTCTATTTCACAATATATAACACACAATTCTAGAACTCATTTACATCTTTATTTTCTCATACCAGAGAAAAGATACGATATGTACCTATCTGTGACCTATTTATTTCACTTATGAGGATATCCTCAAGGTATGTCCATTTAAGTATAGATGATTCAAACTTATCATTTTTTATGGCAGAGTAATACTCCAAAATTGAAAATGCTCAATGTAAAATAGGGTGAAGGGGGAAAAATGATGAAATTGTAATAAAAAAGTAAGGAAACAAATTTTATGTATATGGAGGGGCCGGTAGGGTGGGTAGGGCTATGGGAAAAAATGAGAATTAAGTTGTGTCTTATACTGGTACAAATCCTCATTATTCAGTGCAATCATGATGCACATATGTAATGTACCAATAAAGATTAATTTTTTTTTAAAGCTAAGTAATTGTCTAAAGCAAATTGCATAAACTAAAACTGATAGTTGTCATGAACCCTTCTGTGACTTGTGTAATGAGTTTTGTCCATTGATTAGCTGGATATCTTGGATGAATTATGACTATAGCATATAAAAGCAGTCATTAGTTGCACCCTCATTGCTATATAGAGTAATTTCCTCACAGCTAATGCTTCCAAAAACTCTACAGTATAAGACTTTTTCATCTGTGTTAAGACCTTACATCCATTCTTTACTTAGCGTACTCAGGTCTTTCCCACCCAGTAAAAACTGAGAAGTAACTACAGGGTATGATCTCTTGCTTAAGAAAGAGGAGAGCATAGCTGACTTTGAAGTGACAATTTTCATAGGAAATACATGCTGGCAATACATGTTCCTAACAGTTCTTCAAAATCATCTGATTATGAAATTAGATGAGGATGAAATATTTTCATCTTTTCTGTTTTTCTTTTCCCATCATTAGTATTTACTGGCTATGGAGGTTAATGAGTTTTCGTTGGGAAGATTTGATTACACACAAGCATACTTTGATCATTTTTATCTATCATCACTACTTTTAACCCCACCCAGTTTCATATTTAATGTATTTTGAAAGTATCCATTGTTCTTATTAACACCTTTATGTTGTTTCTTAATTACACCACTTTCTTAATAAGAGAGATTTAACTTTTGAAACTTCACTCCTGCTGTTTCTTAAAAACAGCCAAGTACATACACACTGAGCAAATGCATAGTTCTGAAAGAAATATGAATATAAAAGGGAAAACAGAATTTTACCAAAACAAAGAGATAGAAAGCTGTTGGAAAATTAAACTATCATATTTCGTGTCTAATTGTATCTCATTTGGCTAAATGTCCATGTCTTAAAGATATTTGAAATTGTTGTTTATCTTTCCCCAATATAATCCCATAAAAGACACAGTAGGAACTATTATCAAATAGAACTTAGCAGTGAAGTTCAGAGACAGTTCTACCATTAACAAACAGTATAACTAGGACTTAATTTAGAGATGTCTGCCTCTAAATGACATGCATATTCTATAACACTTTATGCCCTCTTTTTCTTGAAATGGCACATATGTCTCAAAGTCTGAAACTTGCAGTTCTGATTTTTTTTTAACAGGGTCTCACTTTGTAGTTCAGACTGGTCTTGATCTCAGCCTTGAACTGAAATCACAATCCTCCTGCTTCTGCCTCCCAAGTGCTGGGATTACAGGCGAGTCACCACACCTGGCAATGTGGTATATGGTTCTGATTGCTGGTGGGTGTAAATCACCACACCCAGTATTGTTGTATGTGATTACCAGGGTGGAACTCAAGCCTTTAGTCTTGCAAGACAGATGCTGAAACTAAATTCCCAGCCCCAGTTTTGACATAAGTGTGATGCTAGATATTATACATCTCCTTGGAACTCTACAGTCATTTTGAAAAACTGGTTGAGTGTGAATGACGTTATTCAGTTAGGTATTATTGTCCACTTTGCAGAACACAAAAGTAGAACATTGTATTGTAGTTTGTATGTTGTTGTGTGAAAGAAAATATAAAATGTCTGCAAACATATGTGAACAATTTTATTACTATATAGAAGATAAACAGGGCTCATCTGATCTTATCTCTGATACCTACAGGTGTGAAATCTTCACAGACAGGTAACATTGGGCCTTGTACATATTCTTCCTCTTAAAGTCTGAAATGGTCACATTAGCCAGGAATGTAGATCAATAAATGAAACAGTGCCTGCTGGAAAGCAGGAGGTCCTGATTTTAATCTCAGGTATCAAAAAAAAGAAAAAAGAAAAGAAAAAAAAAAGGAAATTGATTTAGATTAGCTAAATGTAAGCAATGCCTTGTTTGAGAACATTCAAGTTTACAAGTTATTTTCTCTATTGCAATAGTCCCACATCAAATTGAGATTTCAATTATTGTAGCAATAAATTCACAATAAAAATGAAAACTCTTGACACCTGGAGGAAATGTAGCTTGAGTGTCAAATAAGTACTTTTAATTATTCTGTAGGATCATTTTGTGCCACAAAATTTAAGCTTAATGAAACAGGGATAAGAAATATATACTACAGAATTGCCAAAAATATGAAAATCTTATGAATTTTGATAATTTTAAAAACAAAAATACAGAATAAAACTATTTCAATAGAGAATCTAATTAGTGAATTCAAATGAAATAGTCTAAACTTTATACATTTGGGAAAAGTTATAGATTAATATAAGGAAATCATTTTTTTTCAAAAGAAATTGATAGCTTTGACTGCATTTATAGTTGAAATACATGTTCAGCATTTATTCTGATTTACACATATAATAATCTCAAAACGAATACAGTACATACAGCCTATTTTTAAAGGTATATTAGTTGAAGTCAATTCATACATTATGTGTTTATGGTAAATTAGTGTACATACTGATGAATTTAGCTTGTATTATTATTATTATTTTTGAGACAGAGTCTCCTTTGTAGTTTAGGCTGGTCCTGAGCTCAGCGTCAAACTCACAAAATCCTGCCTCTGCCTTCTGAGTTTTGGGATTACAGGTGTGAGCTCCCATGCCTGGCACTGTGGTCTGTGGTACTGATTGCTGGTGGGCATGAGTCTCCACTCAGCATTGTTATTTGTGGTTGCCAGGGTTCAAACCTTGGCCCTTGCACTTGCAAGGTAGGCGCCGGAACCACTGAGCTAAATCTCCATCCAGTAGCTTGTATTAATTTTTATGCTCTGTATTAAAAGGAATACTCTTGCTTTTTAAGTATTATATTCTGAAAGTAACCTCGTTTTATTACTGTATTTGGTCTGCATATAGAATGTTTTTTCAATCAAAACAAGATTAAGAGTAAGAATAATGGAATATAGAATTGGTAGAAGCTTAACCTGCTGGGGCGAATGTTCTTTGAGTCTCACTGTTTAGTTATTGTCACTTAACAAATACTAACTGAATTAGGAGTCATGCAGATACAGTTTTACCTTGGTTCATCATGCAAAGGGATTCAGTTCACCGTCAGGTGGCGCTGTTCTGTGGGCCAGCAGGGAGAGTAACACAACGCAAAACTTCCGAGCTTACACATAATGCAAACTTGCGTCCAGCACTGGCCGGGAAGTCCAGCAATTGAGGAGAGACCAGGGACCGTCCACTCTTTCACCTATCAAGACCCTCCCTCAAGTCCTCACTTCTAATGTTTCTTCCATCTTGCCACAAAGCTACTTTAAAACAAAACATTTAATACATGAATATCTGCGGATATATTTGAAAATATACTGAACAATAACAATATTCTCTAAGCAGAAAGAAATGGAAGATTGTATGTATTTATAAACGTCCTTGCAACTATTTTTGAAAATTGAATTTGACTCACCATCCTGTGGTCGTTAAAATTTACGTTTTTCCTATGTGCATAATACACTTACCATTCTCCAAGCACTCATCCAGTTCTTTCCCTTTACCATCACTAGTCTTAGATGAAGTGATTGGAGAGCTTGTTACTTAAATCAGATCCAGGTGCAGATTAGTCTGTTTAATATAGTTCTGTAGTTTTACAGTGTATCTCCTGAATACTATCAGATTTGGAACATACATATCATAAAAATGTACACCCATACAGCCAACATAGTGGTGCAATTAGTTTAGAATATCAACTGGAGGGCCAGGGATTTAGCTCAGTCATTCCGGCGCCTGCTTTGCAAGTACAAGGTCCGGGGTTTGATCCTGGTAACCGCGTACAACAATGTTGGGCCTGGTGGCTCGTGCTTTTTATTCCAGCACTCCAGAAGCTGAGGCAGGATTGCTAGGAGTTCGAGGCTCACCTGGGCTAGATGGTAAGCTCAGGGCCAGCCTGTATTATAAAGGGAGACCTTGGCTAAAAAAAAAAAAAAATCAACTGGAAATACTTCCCAACATAATGGAGAAATAAAAATCAGTGACTGTAGCAGTTGTAAAATTCAGTCAGATATATGTTCTCTTTTTTATTTTTTTTTAAGTAATGTGACTTTATTTCAAATAAGGGTGTTGTAAAGATTTACTCCCTCTTTGAGTCACTTAAAAGCTTGTATGCATTAGAGCAGCCACAGATCACCTAAGTACTCTCACTTTAATTGATTTTTATCAGTACATTTTATGTACACATCATGATCTCAAGTAACTCTGAGAATTTGTACCAGTACATGACACAACTTAATTCTCCTTTCCCCATTCCTCTGCAGTCCCTACAACACCCAACCCCTATATACATAAGCTTTGTTGTTTTTTTTTTAACCATCAAACTTTCCTTTCCCTACTTTACTTACTCTTACCCCCTTTTGCCTTTGAATATTTCTGTTTGACAATATGTATTATACATGTTAGAACTCATTTATACCTTCAGTTTCTCATATAAAAATATAAGGTATTTACAGATGATGACCTATTTATTTCACTTATGAATACATGTTTTCAATTATTAAATTAGAGTTGTGTAACTGGATAACATGTCTCAGAATTTAGTGCTCTTGACTCAAGACTGTGAAGCACTTTATCACCTGAATTACTCTCTTTTCATATTTAAATTGCATGTTTTGTTTTCATTTATAAATTTATTTTTCTTCTTGTCAACATAAATGATACATTTCAAAAGCTTTTCTGTATTTTGTGTTGTTCCCTTTTCTGATACAATTATTTTAAAGCTATTGAGTTGTTTTGAATCACTGAAAAATGTATGCTGGGAATTGGAAACTTGTGAAAGAATTTTTTTTTTTTTTTCTGTTACATGGCTTTTCTCAATGGAATCTGTGCTGCAATGATATGGAAATAATTTCATGAAGCAGTGTGCCCATGTTTCTTTATTTTAAAAAAGATAATCAGTTGGCTTCATTTGGCTTTTAGTTTGTAATTTGCTGATATCTGCTCTACTGCCAATGAAGAAAATTAGAAGACAGTGTCTTTCACTGATCTCTTTGAAACGTGCTTGCAAGGTCCTGAGTTTGATCCCCTGTACCAGAAAAAAATAAAATAAAATTAACTACTTCCTCTTTGGCCCATAACAAGCTGCTATAATGAAATCAAGGTACTTAGGTCTAAAGGAGATGCATTGTTTAAGGCCAAGTATTTGCAAACCAGTTTTAAGATTCCTTTGGTAGGGCCGGGGAGTTAGCTCAATGGTTCCGGCGCCTGTCTCGCAAGCGCAAGGACCTGGGTTCGATTCCCCAGTAACTACATGCCAATACTGGGTGTGGAGACCCACACCCAGCAGCAACCAGTACCACATACCACAGTGCCGGGCGTGGTGGCTCACGCCTGTAATCCCAGCACTCGGGAGGCAGAGGCAGGAGGATTGTGATGTGAGTTGGAGGCTGAGCGCAGGGCCAGCCTAAACCACAAAAAGCGAGACCCTGTCTCCAAAAACCTAAAAAAAAAAAGATTCCTTTGGTAGATTTTAAATAGTCAAATCTATAACAAATATTCTATGAAGTACTGTTAGTATACCTGAATTCTTAGCTAAATATTTTAAAGCAATAACATTGGTTTCTTATTTATATTACCCAAATCAAGAAGTAGGAGTGATGATTTATACTGTCTGAGAGTAAGGGTTTCATTTTCACATAATTTAGTGATTGGCCAAGCCTTCTGAGTTCTTGTAAATTTGCATATTCATGAATAAAACAAATACTATATTGCTTCTGTAAGTCATTAAACATTTATAGATAAGTGGAACAATATCTAACTAAAGACATCTATAAAGGTTTCATCTTTATTTTTCCTAGTTACTATGGATAAACTAAGGAAAAAGTGAAGTTTCATTAAATATGAATGTTATATATACATGAACAACAGTGCAGTAAAAAATGTTGCACCTTCCCAGAAAAAAATTCTTAGTGTGGAAATTTGAGTATTCTTTCATTAGTTTGGAACAACCTATCTTTGATTAACTCACTGAGCAAGAGGATATGAATTGGCTCCAGTATTTTCAGTTCCTTTAGTGAACTGAACCTTTAGTGAATACAGCCCTTGGGCTGAGGAATTTACGATATAACTTTGTGTTTGAGCGATGACATGTTCCCAAATTCTGTAAGTTTTCTTTAATGGCTTATTTTGTTACTTTATTATTTTTTATTGTTATATTTGTAAATATCTTCACTGTGATTCTGTTGGGTATTTATTCCAAAAATTGAAATAACCATGTGTTCCTCTACAAACAAACTTTGCTCTTCACAGAAATAATATGTGAGAGTAGAAGAAACTACTAACCTTTACTCAATTACATGAATCATGTGAAGAAAGCCAACTCTAAAGAAATTTTAGCACACTATTTCAATGGTAGTTCAATTAGGTAATTTTCCACTTTATCTTTAAGGTATGACACAAAGTAGAATTTACGTCTTCTACTCAATTTAATGCAGAAATACAAAAAGGGACCCAGGGTAGTGATTATTGAAGACACTTTAAAAGTCCTCAGTATTTCTTGTGTACTATTCTAATATTTTTTATCAATTCAGAATATTTAATCCTCATTGCTCATAAGTGCACTCATAATACAATCTGCTGGCTTACAATACCTATTGCCGAGTAAGGTGTGGAAGAAACCTTCAGGGCCATCTGTGTCTTGGAGACCCAAAGGGTTCAGTCAGAGGTCAAGGCCTGAAGCTCACTGTTGAATCACAGGCGTGTCCATATGCAGAGGCTGATGTATGTGCACTGGAATCCTGGGAGTCTGCGCTGGAAGGAGTAGACAATAACCAAGGTGCAGATGAAGACTGGGGCCACTCTGAAGAAACAAACTAAGACTGCTTTTCATTCCATTGCTGCCAGTAGGTAGACAGCATATTGGTGGGTTCTCCTGTCTTCAATAAATGTCTTCAGACATACGCAGAACTATGCAGACCCAATAGTTGGGTATTTATTACTAAAATTGACAAAATTAGTTAACTATTTCTTCATTTAAAAGTTAAGGAGACAGGTTCATAAAAAGTCTAAGAAACACACATAAGTTCACAGGGCTTGAAGTGGAAAAACTGAAATTCAGACTAACATCCTGATTTTGTAGACATGATCCCCAAATTTTTGTTTGTTTGTTTTAGCAATAATTAGTGTACCTATATCTATGTTATGGTTTATATTCATTATATATTATTCACCCTTTGTTTTAATGCAGGTTTGAACATGGTCCTTGGAGCTATTTAGTGCATGCATGAATATTTCAGTGTCTTATAGCAAGAATCCCCAAAGCCTAAACCACATATTGCTGCTTTCCCATGATTTGAAAGGAAATAGACCTTGCAACAGTACAGGAACCCTGGGTAAGCACATGGAGTTTTATTTGTACTTTCGGCTCTTTCTTATCACTCAGAAATAGTGCCTGCATTCTAATTCCTGTTACATAAGGGGTGACACCAGCTGCTATTAGGGTGCAAATCCTTCCTGAACTGTGCAAGGACAGGATCTAGACCTTATGGGACTCTAGTGTCTGAGGATCTGAGCTGGGGCTGAGGTGGTGATGGTACCATCAGTGAGTGGCTGCAATACAGTTTGCTATTACCAGAGGGGTCAACTGCTCAGAAACCATCATAAAAAATTTATTTATAGATTAATATGAAATGGATATCAGATTCTTATCAATGATAAGCAGGTGAAAATTTAGCTGCATCTAGTGGCTGGCTTTGTAGTGGCAAGTGAGCTGACACTTGTTAACTGTACAGCTGCATATTGTAGCATGGTTTAAGTCAGAATCTTGAAATTATTTCAGTTTGCAAACACCCTGTCAATGATCTATTTACCACTTCTCTACTCATCTCTTTTTCAGGATTGCAAGTTTATCTATCTCCAGATTACAGGTAATCCTGCATGCTAATCTTACCCAAAATAGGAAAAAAAAATCACTAAAGAACTTCTTTGAAAGGAGGAAGCCCCCAAAATGAAAGCAAAAGACAGTAAGCCTACTAATAAAAAGAAAGCTGAGTTTTAAAATTCTATTTAAATTGCAAATATATTGATATAAATGATTAATGTGACTTATGACCATTTGGTATTTTATATGACAATGACTATCTAATAAGCTATAGAACCTTCAAAACTGTCCATCCACATAGAGAACAAACACCCTATATTAAAAGACAACAATTTTTGGAGTCATTAAATGGCAAGGTATGAGGATAAAGACTAGAACATTTATTTTTTTAAGGTCATCACTTGTTCTTGTGCCAGGAATGAGGCATCATTTTTCATTGCTAGCCACACTGCTAAGCTGAGAAATCCTTTTGGGCTGGTGAAGAGTTGATCCTGCTTTGTTCATTTTGATTTAATTCTTTATTGGTACATTTTATATACACATCACGATCACACTCAGCATTAAGAAGTTGTACCAATATATGACATGAGTTAATTCTCATTTTCACCCATTACTCTACTGACCCTCCAACGATACCACCCCATACATACCTATGCTTTCTTTTTTAAAAACATATTTTCTAATCCTTTTACTTATCCATACCCCTTTTCCTTTGAATTTTATCTATTTTTACAATATCTATCATAAACTCTACAATGCATTTACATCTTCAGATTATCATATAACAAAAAAAATACAGTGTTTACATAAGATGACCTATTTATTTCACTTTTGAGTGTGTCTTGAAGGTATGTCCATTGAGTATAAATGACTCAGACTTACAATTCTCAATGACAGAGTAATAATCCATTAAAAAACAAAAGCAAAAACCCCCATACCTTCTTTATCCAATATCCAGTTGATAGGCATTTAGGTTGTTTCCATGATTTAAGTATCACAAATTGAGCTTCTATGAACATAGTGCACATATGTGGCTATGATATGATTCTTGTAATTGTTTTGTGTAAATTTCTAGCAGGAGAATAGCAAGGTCAGATGGGATCTCCAATCTTAGGTTTTGGAAGAATTTCGACACCGATGTCCACAGTGGTTACACCAGTTTACATTCCCACCAACAGTGGAGAAGGGCTCCTTCCTCTCCTTGTCACACCCTTACTTAGCATTTATTGCTGATTAATTTTGCTATAGCATCCATTGTTTATGGAGTGTTAAGAAATCAAAACCAATCAACACCACAATTCTAGAGCGATTCGAGTCTATGAATGCTTACACTTTAGGAAGACTGAAGAAGTCATTTTGTGTTGGCGTACACACAAAGTGGCTAGCAGAACTAGAAAGCTTTCTGATTTCACTACTGAGGTCAACTAGGTCAATTCTAAAAGTACATGTATGTACTGTGGCATCCTCAGAGAAATGATGATTAGCTTAAACATGTAAGCTAAATGCAAAGTCTTGCAGAATGTGATTATGATTAACCACGACAAAGTGTGTGCCCTAACTTTAGTCTATTTGCACAGCTTTCTGAGGAGATGAAGGTGAAGCATGTTTCTTCTCTCGCATACAGAACTTGGCAGCCTTTTAGAGGTGGACTGCTAGCCACATTCTTTGTGTTATGAGAGCTATTTTTGAGATTTCTTTTAGAAATAGTCACTCCTGGAAGCACAATTAAGTGACACAGAAAGGGTCATAACATTTATTAACTCCTGTGATGCAGTCAAACTGCTCAACAAACACAATTTGTCAGTTCAAGAGAGAACAAATGTGTTGAAGTCAGCAGACAAAATGGTTGCATTGAAAGCCAAAGTAGAATAACAGAGACAACACATGAACAATGGGATTATGACCATGTTTCATGAGGGAGCAGACATTTTTGTTAAGAATGAATCACCATGTGACAAGTAATGAACTCAGTTTTATAAAGCATCACAGTTTGAAATAGGTCCTACATATACTCCTGTTTTATTTTATTATTTATTGCTATTTCACATGGAGACTTTGAAGATTAAAGAAATTCCATGTGTTTCTACACGGTTTATTAAGACTGAATGAGAGAATTTAACATAAATAACTGAATATAGTAGCCAGCATTCCGTTCATTCAAAATAATGTCTGTGATTCACTTTGTAGTACCAGTGTGTATGTTTTTCAGCACAGTAAATAATAGGGTTGAGGCCAATCCCTAGTTGTGCATGACTTTTCACATTATTAACACATTATTAACTCCAGAGTGTATGTACTAAGTATGATGTTATTAATGAAAATGTAAAATAGAGATTAATTGATGTGTTATTATGGCTTATTAGATGAAGTTATGCTTATTGGGAACAATTATAAACTCATTTTAGCTTTAGTTTGATTCTTCCTATGGAATTATGAAATAACAAAAGGGTCATATTATTTTATTATGCATATTCCTCAATCCTAGGTTTTAACCTTAGAAATACAACTATGGTTTGAGGTACTTAGTTCAGTGGTTCCAGCACCTGCCTTGTAAGAACAAGGGCCCGGGTTCAATTCCCAGCAACCACATACAACAATGTTGGGCATGGTGACTCACACCCACCAGCAGTCAGTACCACGTATCACAGTGCCTGGTGTGATGGCTCATGCCTGTAATCTCAGAACTCAGGAGGCAGAGGAAGGAGGATTGCTGTGAGATTGAGGCTGAACTCAAGGCTAGCCTGAACTACAAAGTGAGACCCTGTCTCAAAAACAAAAAAATTATGGTTTGAATACATTTCCCATACTTCACATTTTAAAACCTTAGTCACCAATGCAATAGAGTTATGAGACTTCTAAGAGTTGCTAAAGCCAAGATAGGAGACATGAATATCTGTATTTTATAACACTGTCAAATTAGACAATAAAAATAATTTTTAAAAATTATTATTTTATATTCAATGCATATGTTTTTCTGTAATTTTTGTATTGCTAATATTCAACTTCTGTTTTATTTAAACTTAAAATATATCCTTTCTCATTTATTAAATTTACCTCATGGCATGTCAGAAGAGAGCATTACTGAATTGTAACAGGATTTTGGCAATGTATAAACTTAGCAAAATGGACTATGATTGCAGGTGTCCAAACAAAATATTTCCTCCCCTAACATGGTGATTTCCTGAGTTTTGTGTCGTCTTCATATTTTCACTTGGTCCGTTACTGTGCTTCCAACTCATCTGTAATAATAACCTCATGGAGAACTAAAAGGTAGGAAAACTGCACTGAGGTGTGGACTAAAAGAAGCTGTTTCTTTGTTGGCAGTCCCCCTACAAAACCAATGCCAGGAACAGATGGTAAAGATGTTCCTGGCTTCTGCTTCTATCTTGACAGCCCAAATACAGTCACAGATCACTGCAAAATGGTAAATGCCGTACTTTGCAGTTGAGACAGCAAAACCTCTAGTGTCCTTCCAAACACTTTCTTCGAGCATAAGGTTCTTGAACAGTTGATTCTTGTCATGTAACCAGCAGATTAAACTGAATAGAACCATCCAAGGAGAATGGAGAGGAGGTGTTAGAATCATCACATAATTCTTAGCAGCATTTGTTTTTTTCATAATTTCCATGGTATTTTTGGCAAATTCACAGCTGAGAGAATAATTTATATTGAATGTACATTCCGTACATCTCTATGTCTTGTGTTCTGAGACATAGATAAAATGTAAGCTTTATAAATTGAGAAGATTCAATCACACTAAGAAAATTGAGTTACTTAAACTGAAAAATCAAAGGATTCTTAAAGTGCCAACAGCATCTTAAAAGGAAACACAAGTGTGACATCTAATATACTTATTGATGCAATTAATAAGAAAAAAAAGAATTAGTTGTCACTAATATTCAGAGTCGACCACAATTCCATCTAAAATTACTTCATAAAGGAGCAGACATAATGCAAATCAAGGAGTCCTGGATAATTAGAGTTAATTATAGCCTCTAAACCAAGACTAGTTTTAAACAAATGAAATAATTAAATAGAAATACTCTAAATAAGATATATTCTATTTATCTACTAGAATCACTTCTCACAAATGATAAATGAGTCTGAACTGAACTTTATTAATTGGTACACGAAAGAAAGTTTTTAGTGTGATATATATTTTATTAGAGTACATAACTTTTAAAATTCATTAGGCAATAATGCATGCTTTCAGATACAATGATAAAGAAAATCTGAAATAATTTTTATCCAGCAGTTTTCATCATTTTATATATTTAAGCTGATTTATGAAACTTTTTTTGCAGTATGTTGTTACACTATTTTTCTCCATTTTTATATGCTAAGAAACAGTCTTTGCACAAGTAAATCTATGTTTGTATTAGTACATTGTATCTGCAAAAATACTTGCTCAAACACTAACAAATTGTAAACCTAAAAAGCCTGTTTGTTATCGATTGTTTTCATTGCCTAGTGACACCCTCGTGGAATGTATGTGGGTTTTCCCTATTCTGTAATATGGATTATACAGGAAGACAAATGAAATTATTCTTTGTTTAGATTTAATACTACAAAAATTTTACTTCTAATAAGAAAATCTTCTGGATTCATTATTTTCTTTAAATTTCAGTTATTTTTCATACATCACATTAGCAATACAAACACAGGTTGCAGTGTTCTGTGTTCTAATCCTACACCACATCTCCCTATTTTATTAGTTCATGTAAACCTGAGACTAATCTGAAATTAATAATAATGTATATTATTCATGGTGATTATATTCTACATTTATTGTGCTTGTAAATACATTAAATAATGTAACTTACTGAATCTGTCATGATATCTCTTGTGTTAATTGTTTAAATCAAACTCTAAATGACCAGCACAATCAATTGCTACAGATATGCTGTGCAATTAACTATTTCCTTAAGAAGACTATCAGTAACCTTGATTTACTGAATGATGAGAAAATGAATTCCTACAGGATTTGTTTCTCCTATACTTGTTAATTGAGCTCCTTTCCTTCCATATATATTTTCTTAAGGAACAGAGAAGCAGTAATTGATGAAAAGTAAAACTGAGTTATGTAAATTCATAGCAGGACTTCTTTTGTATCTTTTCATATAAACTTATTTCATCATTTCATTTACCTTTTCGTTAATCTGTAAGGCAAAGTAATTGTACCGATGAGCAAAACTATAATATTTTAGAAATAACTTAGAAATAGGCACATTACTATAGTCAGTAAAATATACAGTCAAAAATGACTAATCTTTCAATCATGCTAGAGTAATAAAGCCATAGGATTTATAAGAAATTACTTTCAAATAATGTGAAATGCAAAGTTAATGTCACTGAAATGGTAAGTTACATATAACTAAATGAAGAGAGTATTTCTTCATTATACTAGTACTACATATCTAAATGAAGAGAGTGAAAATTTTATTAGGGATGAATTGCTCCTGGGTAATAATTTAAATATCACATGTCCAATAGATTCTGACGTGTTCAATGGTTATGGCCATTTTTCTATAGAAATTAAGTTCTTCCTAATTCCTTCTATGACTCACTATGTATTTAGAAGAATAATATTGACTTTCCAAGAGCATCTAAATGTTTTAAGCTATTTTTCTACTCACAGTTAATTTCAGTTTTTATCGGACAGTATTGTGATAGTTAACATTGGTTTCAATTTTTAATATTAATATAAGCAGGGTTTGTGGGCTGGCAAGTGATCTATTTTGTAGAAAATTCCATATATTCCGAATACATACATTCCATATGTATTCTTCTGCAGAGAAGAATATATACTATGTCTGAGTAGGGCAGGGCACTGTCAGTATCTATTAAATCCGCATGTTCAGTGGGAGGGTTCAGCTGTGGTATATCTTAGTGATGCGAGTGATATGTGCTTCATTTATTGACTTCCTTGCAAAATTGGGATACTGAGTGTACCACTGTGACTGTTTTAGAACTTATCTGGTCCTTTGTGAAGATAAATATTACAATACTGTGTGCATATTTATTTACCAACATTACTTCTTTTTTGATTTTTCTCTTAATTAGTATGTGACGACATTCTTTGTCTCTTCTGATCAGATTTAGCTTGATAAATTATTTTGTTTAAAATAACAATTGCTGGTCCTAGCACAGAAACTGTTTTCCACCCTTTACTTTTTAGTCTATGAATATATTTTGGATTAGATGAGTTTCTTAAATGCAACAGATTCTTGGATTCAAATTTTTGATCAAGTTTGTCTTTTAAATGGTGAGCTGATAGCACTAACAGAAAGACTGTTACTGAAAAACATTGATTCCTAACATTGTGTTCTTCCTCTACTGTTGATTCCTTTAATTTTAATTTTTCTTTTTTGCCTATTTTTCATGCTTGTGTAATGAATTCCTTATATATTTTTTCATAGTTTCTGTCTAGTATACTGAGTATTTTCTTGAATGGTTGTTTGGTGTTAATAAATCTCTTGAGCTTTATTTTATTATTTTCTGAAATGTCCTCAATTCTCCATCTGTTTGGAAGTAAAATTTTTCTAGATTTGTTGATCTGTGTTGAATGTTTTTTGCTTATAGGACTTGACATGATTCACTCCACACCCTTCTGGCTTTTACAGTTTGTGTTGAGAAGTATGTATTAATTTATTTTTCTTTGAGTGCTTTAGAAATATCATTTATTGTTGTTGTTACATACACCTGGGATTTTAATTATGATGTGTCTTGAGGAACTTCTGCTTTTCATCGTGGTCAAGTCCTGTAAAACTCATATTCTTATAAATTGAGTCATTTTTCTCATTTTTGATAAGTTTGCTGTTACGATTTATGTAAACTAGTTTTTCTATGTGTATTATTTTCTGATTTTTTAAAAATTTCAATTAACCTTACTTCGATTTTAGTTTTTAGTATTTTTTTCTTAGGTTTAGACATTCTCTGAATACTGTGTCTTACATAATTTATCATTTTGTCATTGACTTCAAAAACCCTGTCTTTACATTGATGACTTCTGAAATGCAGGATGCATTTTATGTAGGTTTTTTATTTCTCATATGTCTATGTGTAACATTTTTGTTGAATAAAATAGAATAACACAAAGCAATATACAAGTTAATTACATAATCCTTTTTTTTTTTTTTTTTTTTTTAGGTTTTTTGAGACAGGGTCTCACTTTGTGGTTCAGGCTGGCCCTGAGCTCAGCCTCAAACTCACATCACAGCAATCCTCCTTCCTCTGCCTCCCAAGTGCTGGGATTACAGGAGTGAGCCACCACGCCCGGCACTGTGGTATGTGATACTGGTTGCTGCTGGGCATGAGTCTTCACACCCAGTATGGTATGTGGTTACCAGGGATCGAACTGGATCCTTGTGCTTGCGAGACAGGCGCCGGAACCACTGAGCTAAATCCCCGGCCACATAATCCTATTTTTATAATCTTATCCAAAGAATTACTTTTGGTCAATTAATTAATATTTATATAAAGTATGCATTCTTCATAAGTACTTATTTTTGCTACAGCTTTCAAGTTAGTAAACATTTCTAACCTTATACTGATCTACTATACTGTGTATTATTATTATTTGTTTGTTTTTGAGACAGAGTCTTGCTTTGTAGTCCAGGCTGGCCCTGAGCTCAGCCTCAAACTCACATCACAAAAATCCCCCTGCCTCTGCCTCCCAAATTCTGAGATTACAGGTGTGAGCCACCACACCCGGCACAATGGTATGTGGTATTAATTGCTTCTGGGGGTGAATCTCCACATCCAGTATCATTTGTGGTTACTGGGGCATCGAACTTGGACCCTTATGATTGCAAGACAGGCGCCAGGAACACTGAACTAAATCCCCGGCCTAATATACTATGTAGTATTAATTTCCAAACGAATTACTTCCAAATAAATTAAAAATTTATTCATGAATGCTCCAGATTCAAAATTGTTACCTATTTTATTGAGTTTAATATATCCTTTAAAAAATCTCATAATTACTCTTGATTTTAGTTTTTTTATATGCATTTTTCTATCACTTTGTCTAGAAATTTGGGAATAAAATGAGCTTCAATATTTTGTTAATATGAACATGAACAAAATAGATTCTAATTGAAAATAGAAAAATATAATATTGAAAACAAAAATAGATGATCAAGTGACCCAGAAAATTTTTTGTTATATTGTAGGGGAGACATTAAAAATAATACATTTTAAATTATCTTCTTTAAAGGTTTATATTTTGTATCATTTCTCACTCTCTTTGATAGTGTCTTTTAATCAGCATATCCATGATAATGCTGCAATTGTTGTGCAAAGTATACATATTTCTTGCAATAATATGAACAGTGCTTAAATTATTTTAAGACTGTGATGTCACAGTTGATTTTTAATTACAGAAACCAAAAGCTAAAAGATATTTTGACAATGTTAAGAACAAATGAGAATAAAAATGATAACCAAGGAGGCATATTGGTAAATAACAAAAGAGCAAGCCTTACTGGTATTGTAAAGATCTTTCCAAAGACTGGGTTCGTCCTATTTTATGGGGCAAAGTGATTCGATTTTACTGATTATGATTTATTCAGAAAGAAGTAGAACAATGGTTCTATTGAAAACTATGATTAAAAAATTATTTAGTGTATACAGTGGTCCAAAATTTATCATCAAATTTATGTTTACTTCATGCTAACCAAACTCAAATAATTTTGTACAAATTTCAAAGGAATAAAATCAACTGTTATATTTTTTATCATCATTATTTTTCTTTTATAATATGTATTCAATTGAAATCAGATGAAACCAAAGCCTGGTGTTTCTGAGAATTACAAAATCCGTGTGATCTAAATCTGCACTGTGACTAGCAAGCTTAGTTTAAGTGCCAGACTCATATCTCTTATTTGAAAATCCCTTTGCCTCAGCCCAAAGGTAGTCGCTCTCACAGGAAACTAAATGCTTGAAAAATGTGTAAACAGTATGCTGGCATATATTCTCTTTAATTTAAATTCATATTTAATGATAAATGTCATGCAGTCATATATTTTTGAATGGGCATTTTTTGCTCAACTGTTTATTTGAGGTTATAGAAATCTTTAATTCTAAAAAGCAAATCTGACAAAATGTAAAACATAATTAAGTCTGTTTCTAATTAAGGCCTAAATATGAATGAGAATAACGAAGTAGATGATTTCCAAAGTTTTAGATGCATATCCTTTTTCTTGCGTAAAAATTAACTCCTATGAAACTCAATAGTTTTTTTGACTTTTGTTTCTTATTCAGTGCTTAATCTGAATTATGATCAAATGAACCAGATGCATTCAGTTTTAATATTTATTAACAAATTGATTATTGCAAAATGTGGGATTTAGTGTGGGAGACCTAGAATATGCCACTAATTATTTTATACTGTCTTGAGTATTGAAGTGCTCAATGAAGGGTTGTTTTATTGGCTAACCTGCCAAGGTCAGTGTTGACCACATTACAGACATCTGACAACAGAAATGTTTTCTGAGTGTACAGCTATTGCAATTGATTAACAGGCCAAAACCAAATCATTGAGATTAATGAATATATTATTTTAACCTCAAATGTGATTATATAATACAGTTCTTGAATCCTTGCTTCTAACTTCACAATTAATATATAACTATATTAATTTATTCCTTATAACATCCAATTCTAATAATTATTTGATATGCATGAGATAAGAGATATATTGGTAAATAATTTAAAATCCATTTAAATAAAATAAAGCTTCTATATTTGATCAACTAATAGAGAGATGTACTCATTTCTTTGTGTTTCTGAAAACACAAGAGGTAGTTCTAAAGCTTCAAGTATTAGCTATTAACAACACAGAACATGAACTAAATTTACGAAACCAAGATGGTAGCTATAAACAAAATTTTTAGAAAATAATTTACTATGTATATTCCTTTGATAAAAAGTGCAGATTTGTGTTTATGTTTTAATATGAGGATATTTAATCCCTTCAATTTTAGTTCACTGAAAGATGTAGATCTAGTTTTAATTTTAGGCAGGTCAAAATGGAATTTTTCAAGCATTACTTGGTAAAGAGGCTATCTTTCCTCCATTGAGGATGTTTGACTCCTTTGTAAAAAATGAGATAGTACAGTATGTTGGCATTGTTTCTAAATCTCCTTGTACTCTCTACCATTGGTCCTTAGGTCTTTTACTTTAGCAGTATCATGCACTTTTTATCACAGTGGCTTTGTACTGTAGTTTCAAGTTGGGGATTATGATGGTCCCTGCCATATCTTTGTTGACTAGAGTTGCCTTGATAGGTTTCTTCTGATTCCAGATAAATTTTTGGATTATTTTGTATAGCTATGTGAAATATGCAGTTGGGATTTCAATTGAGATTATATTGAATTTATATAGTAGTTTTGAGAGTTTGTGTATTTTGACAATATTGTTTTTTTCTACCTCTAATCTTTGGATTAGAGGTTATATTTCACCCTGCTGTTCCTCTACTGGTATATTCATGAAAGAATATAAAGCATCATACCACAGCAGCATATGTTCACCTATGTTTATAGTGGCGCAGTTTGTAATAGCTGAATTTGGAATTGACTCAGCAGTCCATCCAATGGAGACAGCATAAAGAAGATACGATTTTTTAAAATAAAATGAAGTATTACTCAGGCATAAAGAATGATAGAGACATTTATCCCTAAATGGATATGCTTTTAGGCCATCCTCGTAAGTGAAATGAATAGGACACGATGTTTAAATACCTTATCATTCCTCTCCTATGAGAAACTGGCTGTAAATGGGGTCTAGAATGTATGGTAGACATTGTGAAATAGGAAGAAAATGTTTGAAGTAAAGGGTAATTGGTGGGAAGAAGGGGAGACAAAGAAAGGAAAGAAAAACTATTCTTGTAAAAAGGAAAATATGTAGACAAAGCTTATGGATATGGGGTTGGGGCGTTGAAGGGAGAGCACAGAAATGGGAAAAATGAGAATGAAGGTACATCATGTACAGGTACACATTCTTACTGATGAATGTAATCATAATGTATCCTTAAATTATACTAATAAGCTCAATTTATTAAAAAAGTAAACTGATATTCTTTCACCTTTTCATTTCACACAAGATATTAACTGTAACTAGAAAGATAAGAGAGCATTAACAAAAACAGTGCTATCAAAATTATCATCGATATTGTGATCCAAAATTAACCTAATATGGAAAACAATACAAGCATAATTTACATATCAGGAGCTAATTACATTTATTAAAATAATATTATAAATCATATTGTCTAGACATTTTAAATAAGTTATTTAAGCCTCAAAAGTTTATTTTGAGATAAATAGACACAATTTTTAAAAGTTACATATATTTTGTAGCTTGATGCCAATATTTCAGGATAAATTTTAACTTTGGTACACTGAGAAATCATACTTGTCTATCCTCAGTGCCACCTCCAAGGACAAGTCTGTAAACTGATGGTACAGCTTGTAATCAGAGTCCACCTAAAGCCTCAAGTGCTCATAAATGGGGGGTTTCGGAGATGGCTTGGTTAGAGTGTGTGAATTTAACTATGGGCATGATGTTGGCATTGAGAATGTGATGCTGAGATTAAGGATGCTGTGTGCCGTGTATGGTTCCCACCACTCAGCAAGCTCACAGCCTTGGTGAAATATGAGGACAGGAAGAAGATATCCTGCTGCTGTTACTGATGCTGCTTGTGCTTCTGTTTGTTGCCTTTTCCCTGTCCAGCCACATCATGTCCTGTTTCCCCTCTACCATGTCACCCTGCCTTTCACCTGACTATGGACCGAATCCTCTGTAAACTGTAAGCTGAATACATCTGTACTCCTTCAATTTTGGGTGTTGGATGTTTTGTCTCAGTGACAAGAAGGTCAAGGAACCTGAGGAATGAATAAAGAATATCTTGCTTGACAGGGAAGAAAAATAAATCTAGCTTTTTGTTTTTCATAAAAAGAATAAAAACTATTTTTAAAAAATGAAAATCTCAAAGATATTACAAGAAAAAAATTGCATTTCATGTAGAAAAAAAATTGGGCATAAGGAATGAATTAATCTGAATTCAAAGAAAAATTCCTTTTAAAAATCTATATTCAGGGAAGAAATGATAATCAACTTTGAGTAACAGCAAAGGAAGTGATGTTGGTAATAACATTTGAATTATAAATAATTAGCTAACATTAAAAAAGAAAGCACTTGCCTCTTGATATGAAAAGAAATTATATACTGAGCCTAAAGGATAAAAGTTAGATTTTTTATACTGATCATCAAACAACATTAAAAATAAGTGGTTGAGCTAGGAAGATATATATTATTTATTGTAAGTCTGAATAACTTTAAGTATGTTGAGTGATTCAGCAAGTCTTTTGATATAAACTTTGAATTTTAAACAGAGATGTTGAATGAAAATATGCATTTAGCTGTTAGCATTTGTGTGGTAGCTGACTCGAATCAGAAAAAAAAAGTATGTCAGGAAGGAGTTGAGAAATCTATTAGGGGCCAGACAAATAAGCTTAAAATGTGGGGAAATGAGGATCTACGAAATGGCAGTGTGTTTCAAATCAGAAGTGATTGATATTTTTCTAGCCAAGAGTTATCAATACTTGCACCATTTTTGACACTACTACAGTCATCATACCCATCATATGCTCCAATGAAAGAAAAACAGAACTGCACACGTAAACATACATAGAGCATTGTCATCTCCTTTCTTCTTCTTCACTTTGTAGCCTAATTACTGTCTAACATCACTATAGATATGTTTCAATCATCCCATTGAAACTGTTATGAGACTACTGGTGACAAAACTGTGGAAACCTTATGCGCATTTTGAATTAGTTGGGTACAAATCACTTCTGAATATCAGTTAATATTGAATATATCTTACTATCAAAAATAAAATTATTGGCAAGGGATTTAGCTCACTTGTTCCAGCGCCTGTCTTGCAAGCACAAGGGCTGGGTTTTGATCCCCTGGTAACCACATACAAGACTGGGCATGAAGACTCATGCCCAGCAGCAATCAGTACCACATACCACAGTGCTGGGCGTGGTGGCTCATGCCTGTAATCCCAGCACTCGGGAGGCAGAGGCAGGAGGATCGCTGCGCTGTGAGTATGATGCTGAGCTCAGGGCCAGAGTGAACTACAGAGTGAGATCCTGTCTCAAAGACCTAAAAAAATAAAATAAATAAATAAATAAAATAAGTAAAATAAATAAACAAAATTATTACACACAATTTTGCAGAATGCATGAGCAGATACTTTTGAACCAGTGTAAGATATGCTTTATTCTCTTTCCTTTTGAGACAGTGGCCCAAAATGGTGCATCTCCATCAGAGCTAGGCACTTCGGGTCATGTCCCTGCGACTTCAGCCAACCAGAAGCAGTGGAATAATGTTTAGGAAATATATCTTTATTTCTTAAATTATTCATGTCCAGATATCATTTGAAGTGTTCAAGGAACATAGTGCTGTTAGATAAATATATCTAATTTTTTATAAAATGTATGTGCAAATGGTTAAATTATAGAAAACTGTGTTAGAAGTATTAGTCTAAAGAATTAAGTTAATTTTATTATTGCCATTTCTGGTATAAAAGGATATTTTCACAAAATATTTTTGTAAATAGGCCCCACAATAATAGTTCTGCTTTAATTTTTTTTTTTAGTAAAAAGAATTACAGACTAACAAATTTCAAAATATAGTGCAAAAAGATCAACAAAATAGTAACAAAATAAGTTCCATAGTATAGAAAAATGGAATAAATCATTGTAATGTATCTAAATCGTAATATACAATAAAATTTCTTCTACAATCATGTAACGTTCAAGTGAATATTGACTATGCTTTATTTTACACAGTTTAATACCTGTATGCTATTATCTCAGGCCATGAAAGCTTCTGTTTGGAAACAAATCAATTCCCAAAAATATGTATCTGGAACAATTTTTCTGTTGTTCACAAACTTCCACTGAGTGACAGACATGACCATAGCCATCTTAAACTTTTAAGGCTGTTGTTGGATGTGTTTACTCTTCAAAGTATTTTATTGTCTATGGAGTCTGGATCCTTTAGATGGCGCCATCTAGTGTTGAAGTAAGTCACTACTTTTAGGTGGTCAAAAATCTCCCATATTTGTTGTATCTCTACAATTTGTTCCTATCTTCTGCCCTCAACCACCTCTCCATTTGTGGATGCTCCCACAGACATTTTTTATGTTTTTTTTTCTATTGTCTCTTGCATATCTTAAGTACTTAAGATACCAGGAATTCTGATTTCCTCTTCGCTCTTCATAGACTTTGTGCTGTTGAAATTAACTGTTTTTATATTTTGGAAATTTTCTTCATGGAAGTACGTGATGGAAGATTAGTGCTTAACGATTGTTTTTTTTTATTTTCTTCAAATATTATAGCCTTTTATTACCTATTTTCCAATATCAAAGATTTTATGTATTTCTAATTTAAAAATGAACTGGACTATCTTGTACAAGTATCACTGATAAAGATGAAAATATAAGTTTATTTTTGTTTTACTGTTTTTTTAAATATGCTTGTTTTTACTCTTTATAAGTTCCAGTATTTATACATATTTCTTTAAATAATTTGATCATAAATTATCCTGAACATTTTATCGTAAAATGAATATAATATCTGTAGACTATGTATGTGTAGTAACTATAGTTTCTGTTGATTTTCATTCAAATTTACCTTTCTTACTCCCTACTGGCTTTGTGATGCTTGAGCTTGCTGGCCTCTGTTCTTGAAAAGTTTTCAATGTTTTCTGAGATGTAGAGAAGTTGTCTTTCCTGTCCAAATAGTCTCTAGTCTTTCTCTACCACTACAGAATTTAGGCTGTCTCAAAGTAAATTAGAGATGTCAAACATCGCTCCCTCTCTGTGACCAAGCATACTCGGGATCCACATGTACTAGCATGTTGACTCTCTGGCCACAAGTTTCCTAGTGTTTTATTACAACAGCCTCTAAATTCTCATTCTCCTCTATTTTCATCTTACTTTTATACTCTTCATTTTCATTCTTTAATTTCAATTTTCTTTGTTCTCCACATTGGGCCAAGAAAATCATGCCTGCATTTCTCAACACTGTTCAATTTTACTGGAATGATTTATTCCTAGGATCCCAGCTCACAGCAAATTGACCCACTTGGCTGAGACTTCTGTGTTCATCATTTGGTATGAGTAAAGCGTGCAAAAGCAGCTATAATGACCACTTGTTTCCTTCGCTTATTATAGATTTTATATAAAACTTGCCAGAGAGTTTCTCATTTACTTTTAAGATTTCTAAGCATTTCAAACGGGAGCTATTTTATGTATGATGCACCATTTCCATTAAGATTTGCACAATTTTACTGGCCAATATGAAGCAATATGAGTTCTTCAAATATTTTTTAAAGAATATCACATATTTTATGAAGAAATTTATCAAAAGAAGTCTAAATTCTCTTTGATGTTAGTTTGTACATACTGAGCATGATAAAAAATGAATCACTATGTAAATTGTTCACATTCTGCTAAGGTGCTACCAAGTTCTTTAAGTATTCAAGGAAAATGTTTTCTGAAGTCAGGTAGACATAAAGCTTACCTCACGAGCCAGATGTGGTAGTGGTAGTAATCCTAGAACTGGAGGGGCTGAGACAGGAAGATTATCATGAGTTCAAAGTAAGTTCAAAGCCAGCTTCAATTATATAGTGAGACCCTTTTCTGAAAAGGAAAATAAAAAGAATACGTTAAGAAATGAATATATATATATATATATACAATTTAGCATATTCCAATGGCCTAAAATTTTAAAATGCTATTTCAATAATGTATTTTGATAATCATATTTTGTTTATTGTGAATATTGAATAAACTTGTTTCAAGTCACATTACTCATGAAATATTTCAGTAATTAAAATGATTGTGTCTTAAAGTAGATCCCTTAATTTCACATAGAGTCATTACAATTAAAAAACTAACTCAAAATGTAGTTCACAATCAATATCCAAATGCACAAAATTTATCATTCTGAACACATGTTTTATTTGTAAAATTTTTCCAGGACATAGGTATTCATCTCTGAAACTAAAAAAGACCAAAAAAAAAAAAAAAAAAAAAAAAAAAAAAAAAAAAAAAAAAAAAAAAAAAAAAAAGAAAAAGAAAAAAAGAAACTTTTTTTTTGTACAAGAATTAGAAATAGTTTAGATCATTTTCATACATCTCAGTTGCTTGTATATTTGAAAATATTATGCCTTTATTGACATCGAATCCATGGCAGTATACTGCTTCTGTAGTACAGATTTCCATTTTACTATATAACATTGAAATAAGGAATAGCACAATGTATACTTCGTTAGAAAGTAGCACTATAAATGATATTTACTCTGTGCCTGAGGTATTTCTTCTTTTAATTCTCTAATTCTTTTGTAAGCCAAATACTTATAATAGTCCTTAACACTTTAATATTGAGTTTAATCCACCACTATCAAAAAGAATTGAACACATGTTATTTTTGGCATCATATGAGCCACGGCTTTTGCTTGAGAAACTCTAAAAGGTTAGCATTTGATAGGCAAAATTAATTGGAAAAGTAACTTTATTTTCAGGATAAAAGGACTACATTGGACTTCAAATCTGTCCTCATTCAAATTAATTGAAGCATAATAACTCTACTTACAAGCCCTAGAAAAAGAAAATCCTCATTCTGTAGTTCCTGCCAGAAATCTAGCATTCTTCTAGCAGCAATTTTTTGCTATGCTCCACTACTTAAGATATTGTTAGGAAATGTTAAAGGATTTACCACAGAGAATCCACCTGGTTAGAATTATCGAGTATGGTAATAGCAAATCCTAGAAACCGTGTTAGAAATGCAAGTGCTTTTCTAACTGTGTTAGAAAAATAAACAGTGCAGAAGATACAGAGAAAAGTAAAACTAAATCTAACCTGTAGAAACATCCATTTTGAAGGTCAATTTTTTAACATGTATGGAAAGATAAATGGAATAGTAAGCATAAACAAGTAATATATATATTTAATTGAATGAATATATCATAAAATTTTCTTCCTATATGACAATATCTAAAGAAATTATATAACAAAGATTTATAAAATTATTAATTATTTTATTGTTGTCCCCAAATAGGACCAGCTTATTAAATTTAAATTATCATAATTTAATTAAAATAAAATTTAACAGATTGAATGAGCAATTCAGTGGTATAGGACTTTCTTATTATTAAAAAACAAAAAATGTTTGAGTCACAAGTTCCTAGAAATAAAATAAAATAAGATTTAAAACAGAATTTCACAGGTCATTTTTGGTAGTAGTGTAAAAAGAATTTCAAAGTATATTTAAAACTTTAAAATTCCTTAAAGTCTAATTTAATAATTGCACTTAAATAATTTAAGAACATTTTCATTTGATAAATTACTTAAACTAAGACTCTACTCTTAACCTTATGGTAAGTTATGATAAACTTTACTCATTTTTCCAGTGTTTTATGTCCATTATTTGTAGATTTGGTTAGACCATGAATATATTTCACTGCCAAAGTATACAGAAGTGGCTGAGTAGCTGAGATTTTATTGTTTTGTTTATATGATACTAAGAAATTACAGTATGTTTCCACATGAATTTAAACTATCATATTTAAAAAGTGAGACATTTTATAATAAACAAAAAGTTATATATTATGTAAATAAATATTTATTGCTTTTATATCTCATTGTTGGATATTAAGTGACACTATATTTTTTAAAATTCCCTTAACATCTCTGAATGAATAATATTTTGTTGCTACTTTTGATCTTGGTCCTTCCTTTGCTTATATCTGATAATTAGTATATATTTGTTAAAATATATATGACAATATTTCGTCTGAACTGTTATAATAATATTCTAAGTGGTCCTCCTCCATCTCCTTTGAGAATACTGAGATTTATTTTCTCCACAGTATTGTTAATATTACAATGTTATTTCTAAGCAAACAAATCTAACATTGTAATTAGTCAGTCTCTTGATCACATCATGACATAGTCCAACTTTGTGTTGTCATTTATGAACAATGACAAAAGAAAAAAATCAGAATAAGCAAAAATTTACATTAGCCCAGGGATTTTCTCCATCATGTCTAGTTCATTCTATTTAGGAAGACTTTTTTCCCCCCTTCATTATTAATAAAAATTTAATTATACCAGTAATTATTTTTCTGTCTGTTCTCCATGCCAGGAATGTTTCCTGCGATGGACTTTTGTTTCATTTCGCTCACAGTACATTCTGAGCTGAATTTTCTTATACCAGAAGCTGATTCAGATTCTTCACACACTCTCTCCATCTCCACGCAATTCTTCAGTGACTTTGAAAGTGATATCTAGTTGAACTACCTCCTGGTAACCACCGCTCTACAAGGCAGCCAGATAAACCTGAAACCCGTTCCAAGGATGCCCAGCTCAGATCTGTCATAGTGACCACTTTCCAGTCACTTCATGACTCACAGAGCTCATACTTGCTTACTCTAAACCCACCAACTATCCGTTCTCACAGGAAACCAGCCCAGGTTTCCTAGACCCTAGTCAAGGAACAAATTCTGTCCTCCTCTACTGATGATGAAAACTGGCTGGGAAACTTTCCTCTTTCCTTCTGGCTTGGTGCGAAGAATTGTGTGTTTTTCTCTCTTGAACTGGAGCCTCATCTTTCTGTTAGTTCATGTATTTTACTGAATAGCCACCTTTATTCTCATCTGACTTAGTTCACTGTCAAGACTTTTCCAAAAATTGGATATGTGGGAGGGAACAATCTACCCAATCCATAACTGAGAATGTCTGTCAACATCTATTTTTTCTTCAGGAGAGATACCTAGTCCCAGTTCATATGTTTTATGCTTTGGTTATTTTCAAAGAAATAGAAATATCCCATGAGAAAAAATAAAGTGAATTTTAACCAACCACGACTAACTCCTTCAAGTGCTGGAGTTTTTACCTTTTGAAGAGAAATAACAAGATCAAATTAGAAAATAAAACATCACTTCCATGACCTATTCTGATCAATCTCTGCTCATGAAAATGCCTTGCTGAGCTTTTCTAAAATAGCTTTATCACTTTTCTGCTTTATTTTTATCATTTCATACTACTTTATAAAATTATTTTATTCATTGCTTTACACTTATGTATCACTTAGCAAGGAGATGGGTTCTGACAAATGCACTGTTGGGTACTTTTATAATTTACAGTGAAAATCATAAGAATGAACTCACCCAGGTAAATAAATGATTAATTTAAACCATACATAAAAATCATATACACAAAGCTACTGCTTGCATAACGTGGAATACTCTTAACTCATTGTATTAAGTTAAACTAATGATGAAATAATAATATACCGGCAATATATTTGTTTACTGTGACTATTAAGCACAACTGTGTTATGCTTTCATACAAATACTAATGCAGTACATTTATATCTACATCTATATCTACATTTATAGGCTATTCACTGCATTAGGATATTCACTGCATTAGGCTATTCACTGCATTAAGATATTCACTGCATTAGGATATTCACTGCATTAGGATATTCACTGCATTAGGATATTCACTACATTCCTCATCATACTGATGGGAATGACATCACAAGTCTCCAGGAATTTTTCAGCTGCATGATAATCTCATGGGACTATCATCACAAATTCGTCATTAATTTTTGAATTGCATGATTGCATCTACTTATGAGTTGTCTCTTCTTACTAGAGTGTAAGCTTCAGAAAAATAATGATTTCTTCAGATTCCTCTTTTCTAGTCCTTCCTAGAAGAGTGCTTAGTATGTACAAGTGATTTGGAAGAAAAAATGAGTGAAAATATGAATGCTGAATGAAAAACATTTTCTTCTGGAAGATTTAAAAACATTTTCACCCAAAGATTACAGAAATGAATTACAGAAAATACAATGCTTCATAAATACTTTGGGAAAAAAGTTCGGAGAAATAAAATTCTTATAACAAAATTTGGAATAACATAAATTAAAATGTAATTTAGTACTGCTCTTTTCATATTTTTGTGTAAGATTTCACTTGTAAGAAAATTCACATCATTAATTATTTTAATTTAGACATTTTTAAATTTTACATAGATATAAATAAATTGATTTAAATTAATAGATTAAAATCATTACCTACCTATCACTTTCCTTCTCCCTCTCGGTGCTTTTAAAACTACTTTGCCCTATTTGATTCTTATTGTGATAGCGTATATATAAGTGGGATTTAAAAGAAAAGAATTACTCTACCTGTAATTGGATAATGAAATGTTCAATATCATGTGCTTCTTAAATTTATATTAAATGTAAGACAAATTTTTTTATTAAGGATACTGTGAGATATTAAAGGCTTTTAGAAAGCTAATAAAATAAGAAAAATTCAACAAGTATTTAAAGAATAAATATTTTATAGACTTACTGGAAGAAGATGCTTCGTAAATTTAGAATGACTTTCACATAATTTCAACTATAGTAAGTCCTTTTGAACAATTTTCAAAACGCATTGTGTATAGAAACTGCACACAACTTGAGTTTCACTTTCTTGTATTACATATGTCTCTTGTTTTTGTCAATCTTATCAATTATTTTATTAAATTTAATTTATTATATGAGGTTGCAACTATATCTCTAAAACTTATTTGACAATTTTTCATTCAATTCATTAGGTCCTCCTAAAAAATCACTTACTTTACTATACTTCTTAGACCATTATCTAGGATCCAAATAAGTCTCATAGGACTATTACTTAGGTTGGTCTTTCCAGTATTTTTCTATTAACCTTTTCTGAGCTGAGGTGAGTAAGATTCACTGAGATTTTTTTTTTTTTTTGAACAAGTGGTAGTCTAAACATGTACTTTAAAATGTCCCTAATCATAACACTATCTGATTTGAATATATGATTCTATGTACTTTCAACTTGACTGATATTATGTCTTCACAAAGCAAAATGCATACATTCCAATATACTGATCTAATTTATAAGCACTATATAGTATTAAAGAAAGGTTAAATGGCTGTTGTAAATATAGTATTGGAAGGAAGACACAATTTAGTTCACCATGTTTAATGTACTCTACTGCAAATATAATGGAAATTTCTTGCAATGTAAAGATTTTTTCACTCATTATTTACAAAATCAATTATTAGATTTTTTAAATAGTTTTGTGTTACATTAGTAGGATAGTCTGTAGATGACACTATATTCTGTATCCATTTTGACTCAAGAATTCTAAAGCTTGGAAAAAAGAATTCTAAAACTTATGTATGAATTTGCTTGAGAGCAAAGAAAATAATAAATGGATGCTAATTTGCATCTTAAAAATAATAGAGTATTTTGAGGATTATAGAGTTAACAAATGGAAAATTCATATTTTAATGTTATCCTTAAGATTTAGGTGGTACAAATAGTGAATCAAGTAAATATACATATTGAAATATAGAAAATTAAAATTGTGAAGATTCACAAATAAAATTTTATGCATAAAAATATCAGGAAGATAGTATAAACAAAATTGTAATTAGTTTCAGTTTTAGAGCCCTTACCTACAATTTTTAAGGTTCTGGGTTAGATCTTCTCATACTGAAAAAAATTAAGAGATATTAAGAATAGTCATGCATTAAAAATATTATAAATACATGAAAGACAGATTTTATACACTAAAGATAAATACAAATTAGACATGATGTCAAAGTAGACATCAAAATATGTTAAGATAGGTAAAATCTAATAAAAATCAAATTAGAAAACTTTGCTAAGAACAGAAGAAATTTGAAGTAAATTGAAATATTTTGCTTTTGGAAAAGCTAATACAAAAATATAATTGCTTGTGTTATGACAAAATTTTTTTCATTATTATTGCATATTAGTCTTAAGTTTTATAAAGCCCATTTAATTTAGTCTGACAATTCCTCCTTCATGGATTTGAATTTCATGTATAATTGAAAACTGACAAAGTGTTTATCTAAAAATAAGATCCTAAGTTATTTGGTGACAATATAAAAAATTTGAGGACATCCAGCCTATCCATTGTGGGAACAGAGGATTTTCTCAGTGACTAAGTAGTACAGTATGATTGTATAGTCATCAAAGTGATTATGCACAAGATCATATATATTTGCACACATATAATTATAATTTACCTTCATTTTGAAAAACTATGGAAATGTATTATAAAAAATACATGCATTTAATGAGATCTGGAATAATACTTTTCAAATTGTTAAATATGTTTATTTCTGAAATGTTGAATTTTGTATAATGGTTATGATTCTATGTATTGGATTGTACTTGTGGAATACCATCATTTTTAAATTACTTTGGTTATTCAAAGAAAATGAAGAGTTAAATGTTTATATTTATTTACATAATTAATATTATTTATTAATACAGAAATGATCATCAAAACAATTTAAAATTACTACCATTAACCATCATAGCGGTCAATCCTTACTGAAGGTATAGATTTAATGCAAGCTATCTACATATATAATGACTTACATGATTGGCTTCCAACGACTCCTCTGCTGAGAGTCAAGTGTAGAAAACTGCAAAAGTGGAAAGACTGGACCTCACTGTGATGTCCTGTGCAATCCATATTGGAAGGCCCAAGAGTCTGCAACAGAATGTTGAAGATTCTAATCTGGAAACCAGGAGATAGCATCCCTAGTGAAGATACTAGACATTCCTTTGAAGAGACAGAGCCTTTTCCTTCATATCCCTTTTGTACCATTCTGGTGGCACTCCTCCCTAGAGTGAGCCCTCCACACTTATCCAGTTCATTTGGGTGATTCTAACTCTAGTTGGCACTCTCAGTTAACTGTTACACCATGATGTGTCAACTAGATTGAATGCAGAAACACCTAGTAGTAAAGAATACTTTGGAGTACGTCTGCACGAGTCACACATGTGTGCCTTTAGCTGCTCTAAATGGGCCCTGGTCCTTAGTCTCTTGACTCCCAGGTTACCACAGGCTGAAGTAGCTTTCATTTGTCATGATGTTTCTGACTTTGACCAAGTGATTATCAACGGAATCCTATGGCAACCTGTCAAAATGAAGTTTTCTGTTATAGGTGTTGGATTGTGTCTCAGCAACAGAATAGCTAATTACAAATATTGTATATTTTTAAAACTAGTATTTAAACAGTTGATACATTAATTTTTTAAATGTTATGGAAAATTGAAGTTTTCTCCTAACATCAAATTCAATTTGATATTAGTATATTATTAGTATTTATAAAATATATATTTATTCCAAAGACACAAACAAATCTATTTCAAAACTTTGCAACTAATAAAAACTACTGTGAAAATGCTGTATATAATTGACTACAAGCCTGAAAGAATAAAATGATTCCTCTACTTACTTTTAGCAATAATTTTGATATAGAAATTAATATTCATTAAATATGTTTAATTTTGTTCAAAAATTAAATATAAATATATACAGATGAACTAAATAATTATGTTACAAGGTTATATAGCAACCTTTTAATTATTTATGTTCTTTATATACTGTCATGATGAAGTAAATTTTTGAGGATTTCAAAATCAGATCACAGAGATGAATATGTTAATTATTTCAGTGCTTTTTGTATTTTCAACTTAATATATGGTGCATAAAAAGTAATATTGAAACTAAGCAAATATTCATGTGTTCAAACATTCAAGGAGCATTTAATTGTACCTGTGGCACACCCTATAGCAAACTAAAGATATTAGCTGCTACAGAAGGCACAGAAGCAGTAGAAAGAAGAGAAAAAGAAACAGCAAGAAATTGAAATTTCTTAACTGTGAGAAATATTTATAAATCAGAAATGATAATAAACTTTAACAAACATTTCAATACCATTAGGTACCAAATTGTACTATACATTGCAGGAAGCTACAACAGGATCAACAAATGAAAGTTATTTTGT